>VWZE01006346.1:893210-933075 GCA_013396675.1 Eubucco bourcierii | reverse complement strand
AAAAAAAAAAAAAAAAAAAAAAAGTTCAATTACTACTCTCTGGTAAATAATGAATTACCATAGCAACTTCATTTTCAAACAACATGTGCATACATTTTGTTTCAGAAATGCCTGAGTCAAAACCTGCATTCTACTACCGTGCCATGCCTTTTTTTACTAACTTTAATATCCAAATTCCATGAATTTCCATCTTCTTATTTACACATATTGCCTCGGCCATGACCTGAAACACATTAAGCACATTAAAGCTGTCTGTGCTTCTCAATTCATGCTTAAACTATTCTGCCTGATTGTTGAGATTGTTACATTGAGCCAACCCAGCTTGTAGGTTTTGTGATAGAGGATTTGCTAAAATCAGATGGGTTTTATCAGCAGTTACAAATACCCTCAGGCATATGTGTGTAAGCAAGTGTGTATTAAAATTTATAGTTGTATATCTTTGTGGTCTTGGTAAACGTTTAAGCATTTTGCTTTCCAAAAAATAAGGAATTATTCAAAGGAGATCTGATCAGAGTTTGAATATGACACATATTGGAAGGCCGTCAAATTTAACTGAGTGGCCATACAGAAACTAAGTCTTTGTGGAGAGCTACACAGCCCACATGGTGCAGAAAGAGACCCACACCCCTCTGTTTCCCAAGCTTTGTTGTACAGTAACATACACAGACTTCCAAATGCCAGCCCAGACTTCATGAAAGAAATGTTTGTCAGGAACAATCCATCTGTGTAGCACACAAAACTAGAGTGATTTGTAATTAATTGTAATTAATAGAAGCAACATGAAGGCAGCCAGTGCCTTTATCTCCAGACCTGAATCTGTGTACCAATATATAAGGGTTATACAGGATCAAATAGTAGCGTAATTTTAATACTCCAAATCACGGAACCACAGAATAACAGAACATTGGAGGTGGGAAGGGACCTCCAGAGTTCATCAAGCCCAAACCCCCTGCCAAGATAGGATCCCCTAGGGTAGTCTGCACAGGAATGCATCCAGGTAGGTTTTGAAGCTCTCCAGAAAAGGAGACTCCACAAACTCTCTGGCCAGCCTGTTCCAGCGCACTCCATCAGCCTCACTGTAAAGTTTCTCCTCATGTTGAGGTGAAATCTTTGTTCAACCTTGCACCCACTCCTCCTTCTCTTATTGCTGTGGACCACTGAGAAGAGATTGGTCCCATTTGCTTGATACCCACCCCTCTGATATTTATAAACATCGATGAGATCTCTTCTCAGTTTACTCTTCTCCAGACTAAACAGCCCCAGATTTCTCAGTCTCTCTACATAGTGGAGGTGCTCAGCCTTTAAACTATGTATGATCTGGACTCTGCACCTTGAAGAATGACTATTTTTGTTCCAATTCATGTACTCAGGTGTATTTCACCTCTTTAAATTAACCCGTGCAGGTTGAAATTAGTCTCCAAGTAATCTTCAAACTTGGACAGGTGATCTGAATCTGCTGCTATTTACAAGTTTCTGTTTTGCAGCCAGCAACAACTGGGAGTTTATTCAGTGTTCCCATAAGCATCTGTTGCTTCCACAAAGGTAATTTCTGTCTGGATACTTCTATTTGGTCTATGCTCATGTGATTCAGATGGCCAAAAATATTAGAATGGTCAGTCACATAACAAACACTGACTTCTTGAGTCAGTCACTGACTTCACTGCTAGAGAGCAGCCCGGAGGAAAAGGACCTTGGAGTCTGGGTTGATGAAAAGCTCAACATGAGCCTGCAGTGTGCACATGCAGCCCAGACAGCAACCGAGTGTTGGGCTGCATCAAGAGCAGTGTGGCCAGCAGGGCAAGGGAGGGGATTCTGCCCCTTTACTCTGCTCTCGTCAGACCCCACCTGGAGTATTGTGTGCAGTTCTGGAACCCTCAGCACAGGAAGGACATGGAAGTGTTGGAGTGGGTCCAGAGGAGGGCCGCGAAGATGATCAGAGGGCTGGAGCAGCTCTGCTGTGAGGACAGGCTGAGAGAGTTGGGGCTCTTCAGCCTGGAGAAGAGAAGGCTTTGAGGAGACCTGATAGTAGCCTTCCAGTATCTGAAGGGGGCCTACAGGAAGGCTGGGGAGGGACTACTGGCAAGGTCTTGTAATGACAGGACAAGGGGCAATGGGTTTAAACTGGCAGAGGGGAGATTTAGACTGGATGTCAGGAGGAAGTTCTTTGTAGTGAGGGTGGTGAGGCACTGGCACAGGTTACCCAGGGACATTGTTGCTGCTCCCTTCCTGGAGGTGTTCAAGGCCAGGTTGGATGAGGCCTTGAGCGAACTGTATTAGCGGGAGGTGTCCCTGCCTATGGCAGGGGGTTGGAACTAGATGATCCTAGAGGTCCCTTCCAACCTTGCCATTCTATGATTCTATGATTCTATGATTCTTTGATTTGAAAAGTATCTCAGATCCTTTTCTGATTTTATAAAACTATGTCCAAAGGTTGGCCAATAAAGATAAAACATGTATGCAACTGTAAGCTCTAGTACTCTGTCATCATTTTTCTAAACAATAAAGGAAAAAGGTGAAGTAGAAAATATAGGCACTTATTCCTTAGCTAGTCTCATCTCATAGTTCACTGGGCATCATTTTTGCTCGAAGAAGTTCTCTGAACCAAAGCATTCAATCATCAATAGATGCAGTGAAACAAATCTCTTCTCATTCCATTGGCAATATGCAAACAGTAATACATCTCTTGCCTGAAGAAGAATTTCCTGTTCATAGCACAGTAATTTATCTCACAGAATTATCTTGCTTTAGTTATTCATTCTAGAAGCTTTTAAAGAAAAGAGATTAAAAAAAAATAAAATTACCACTCATCCACAGAGCTAACATAATTAGTTGATCGAGTTCACCTGTGTCCAGTGACTCAAGTCAATTGAATTGCAAATCTTTTTTGACGTCACTCTACGCAGGCTGCATCTATAGCAGCATTTGAGTCTGCAGCAGGTGTGCCTCTTGGAAAGCATCTCCCAGTTGTTTCCTGTTGCATTGCTTCAGTTAACACCACGGAGAGGAGTCATGTTAATATGCACAACCCGAGTTCCTTCCAGTGCATCTAATCTGACAGATGCATTTCAGGGGAGCACCTAAGGCACTCCAGATCCTCATGGGTGTTCAGTCCAAGCAGGAAGGTTAGAGCTACGCCAAAGTAAGACCCCCTGAAATGTAGATAGATGCCAAGTCCACAGCTGTAACTGCTGGTTTTTTTCTGCTTTGTTTTGCAGGTCCATTCCTCTCAGTTTGCACTACTTACTAATATAGATACAGGTCCTGCCACAGAGCTTTGCTTCAGACTTTCTTGTATGCAGCGACAAGGTCAGCGAAATTTTATTGATATCATTGGCTACATTACCTCCTGCCATCTTTTCATCTTTGTATTCAAGTAAGAAATGCAATTCAATACAGGTGTAAACCTATCATATCTTTGCCATAAACCGAGTGACACGATAACTTGTCTTGTCAGATAGTTTCACAGTGCTATGCATCAGCTGGAAGGCTGAAAATGAAGCAAATATTCAATGTTTTTTCTGTATCTCCCCTCAAGCCACAAAGAGAGGCAAGTACTGATATGAGATGACACTATATTTGGTTTGGAAAATTTTGCAGAGTTGCTTAATCCCAAGATGGTAGCCATTATGTAAGTAGCAATAACATCTTCTCTTTCACATTATTCATTATCTCTTCTTTCATGCAGACCAAATGTACCTTGAGCTCAGTTAGCTTTCCCTTTATATAATAAGAACAGAGCAAAATACTTAAATCAGCACATGTCTTTCTGAGGAAAAGACACAGGGGCTTGAACTGATCCTGCTCTGGCAGGTGGATTGGACTGGATGATCTTTCAGGGTCACTTCCAGCCCCTAACCTTCTGTGATTCTGTGAATTAAAACAGCCTCTCCTAACATTAAACAGATACCTTAAGCATTCAGAAGTAGACTAAACATACAGTACTAGCAGCTGGAGATGGGACAGCATCTTTCTATAGTTTTGAATTTTCAACTTTGGAAATTTTGACTCTGGTTGGAATGCCTGTCACACAGTCATAGAGTATTCCCTTCTGTCCAGGAGGGCCATTGCTTTAACTCTGAACTCCTGCATCTCCCATGGTCTAAGCAGTAGCAATGCAAGCCTCTATCTTTCCTCGGCCTTGAAGGAACACATAGTCAGGATGGGTATCCCAACACAACTGTCACACGGTAGGTTTTCAAGATTGGTACTAGTCATGTTAATGCATACTAGACATGTTAATGCGGACTAGTCATGTTAATGCATACTAGTCATGTTAATGCATACTAGACATGTTAATGTGGACTAGTCATGTTAATGCATACTAGTCATGTTAATGCATACTAGTCATGTTAAGAGATCTGCAGATGAAAATACATGCAGTAGCAGCTGGTTGCTATTCCTGTCTCAGCTTTCTGATAGTTCTCAAATGTTGCTCAGCCAACACCATGTAGGGCAGATCGCTGGTTTTAGTTCAGTCAGTGCTTCTCTGCAATCCATGAAGAACTTTCTTCATCATTTTCCTTAGAGTTGGTAGCTGCTAAATTCTGTTGGTTGGGAAAGAGAAGGAGCAAAGGACATTTCAAGGCTCATATTTTTTTCTTAAAAACTGCATGATGAGACATGCCAAGGAGAAGTGCTGCTTTACATACTACTCAAGTTTAAGGCAAGGATCGCCATGCATTTGTAAAACATAGAATCATAGAAGGTGAGGTAAGGTTGGAAGGGACCTCAAAGATCATCTAGTTCCAGGGACATCTCCCACTAGTACAGGTTACTCAGGGCCTTGTCCAAACATCCTTTCATGCTCTTCATTAACAGCCATATAAAATTTAACCAAAGGATTGACATTTATTAATTCTATTTTTTCACACTGAGGCTCATATTTGTATAAGTAGGTGTCCACATTTATCACATATCTAAGGATAAACTACAGCAATTACTCCATTACCTGATGACACCTCCCCAGTAAAGAGTGGGAATCAGAAAGAGGTGAAAAGACCCACAGGCTGAAGTGAAAACAAGTTTAATAAAGTAAAACTAATCTGTTTGGTCACAATAAGTAGCAAGGCAGTCCTTGGGAGGAGGAGAAGGAAGAGGGGCAAGGTCAGGAGAGGCAAAAGACAACTTCATCCAAACCCACTCCCCCACCCTCAGTAAAATTCTTAAAATCACAGAATGCATTGAGTTTGGAAGAGACCCTCAAAGGTCATCTTCCCCACCCCCACTGCAGTAAGCAGAGACACCTCCAACCAGATCAGGCTGCCCCAGGCCACATTAAGTCTGACCTTGAATGTCCCCAGGAATGGGGCCTCAACCACATCTCTGTGCATCCTGTTCCAGAATTCCACCACTCTCAATGTGAAGAACTCTGTCCTTATGTCTGACCTAAACCTACCCTGCTTCAGTTTAAAATCATTGCCCTTCTTCCTATCACTATAAACCTTTCTAAACAGTCCCTTCCCAGCCTTCCTGTAGATCACTTTTACCTATTGAAATATAGTTATAAGGTCTCCCTGAGCCTTCTCTTGTCCAGGTTAAACAACCCAAACTCTTTCAACCTGTCTTTGTAGGAGAGATGCTCCACTCCTCTGATCATTTTTGAGCCCTCCTCTGGACCCACTCAAGCAGGTCCATGTTCTTCTCATGTTGGGAGTCCCATAGCTGAACACAGTATTCCAGGTGGGTTCTCACCAAAGCAAAGTGACAGAATCACCCCTCTCAATCTACTGGCCATGCCTGTATTGATGCAGCCCAGAATGTAATTTGCCACCTGGGCTGCAAGTGCACCAGGTCCCCTCCAACCTGAGCCAGCCTATGATTCTATAATCCTATGACTGGTATTTCATGTCCAGCTTCTTCTCTTGTTCTCCCTTTATACTGAGCATGTTTATGGTATGGGGTACACCTGTGAGCCAATTTGAGTCAGCTGCCCTGGATGACTCAAAACTACTAATGGTTTGTGGATTGTGGCTGACCTAGGATTCTGTTCCACAACAACCAGAGCAGCGTAGGAATGTGTGTATTTGGAGAATGTTTTAAATGTGTTTGTTCTATGCACCATGTTTTGATGTATCATGGACCTCTTGCATCCTGGAGACAAGAAGTTGTTAAATACAGTGCAGCTACAATCTCCTGTTGAAGCCTGGGTTTTATTTCACTCAGAGACAACAAGGAGTCAGGCTGTAGCAGCTTTTGTTTTATGCTCCCAACATTTTTTTTTTTTTTTAAACTCAGATGGCCCTATAGACAACAGAAATCTCCAGGACCTCTAGAAAAAATACATACTTACCCTTCTCCTTTATTCCAAATGTCAGCTGCATTTTTAAGACCTTCCATTATGGTAGATGTTAGGCTCGCTGTTAAAGCTTCTGAGGGGCTCCCACAAAGTCAGCTTTGTCAGTTTGGCTTTCCTGATTTGATTTCCCTTAGTTTGTCTGTGGTCAGAGGCTAGCTTTCACAGTCACAAGTTAACTTTGCTTTGTAGCCTCTCAGAGTGTGAAATTTCACCTAGAGGACAGTCCCTGCACTTGAAGCACTCTCCAAAAAGTAAGACAAATTCTAAGACTACAGACAGTTTCTCCCAGTTACACTGGCATGCTATTTAACATTAAAACTGAAATTGTTTCACTTACCCCTAGAGGTGTAGAGCAACATAACCTTCCTCATCCTCAGCTTCCCCAGCCACAGCATGACAGCTGCTGATCCTCTGTCCAGTGTCAGCTGTAGGGTTCAACTGCTTGCCACAACTTCAAAGCACAGGGACTGTCAGAAACCAAAGCAGCTTCAAGGGAAATCTCACAAACTGTCAGAGGCTCTGCATGTCTGTTAGCAGAATTTGCTTGTGCTAGAAAGGCACTGAGCCTTGCTGGGCATTGAAGAACCAGTGGGACACATTTCCCCGTGTGCCCCATGGAAAGATGCAAGTCTTTCCTTTCCACCTAGAGCTCTGAAGGTGAATCAAGGGGAGTATATACATGGCATAGTCACTGAACTAAAGTGTGCTTAGGAAAGAATGGGTCTTCTCAAGATTATTTTTTAAATCTCTTGACATTCTGTATTACAACGATAGATCATTTCTGTCCCAAAATAGGGTGCATCTTACCTTCTGTCATTACATGACAAGTCAGACAAGTGCTGACATTTCATTGCTTCATAGCGACTCTGAACTCTGAGGCTTATCTTACAAGGAAAACTATGAGAGTATCTTCACTTGAGAATTCAAAACTAGGCTGAACAATTCACCAGAGAATCCATGGTAAGAAATAATCATTCTCTGACAACTGGCCTAAACTACAAGGCCAAGCAGGACTTTCCCAGCGTTCATTATTCCTTGCTGTCTGGTTATTCAGAAAAGCATCGAAGTTCATATCAATTAAGAGAGTGTCTTTTTGTATGCAAACTCATAGCACAAATCTCAGTACTACATGGAATTGCACTTTGCAAATAACATTTTCAGGGGCATTTCTGGAATTCCATTTCTGCCAGGAACCCTTACAAATACCCAGCCAACCAAAATAACAGCTATCAAGATTTCTTTTAAATTCTGAGTTTTCCTCACCGATACTGTTTTGATACTACAACAACATGGCACTGTGTAATTTCATTCTTTTCTTCATTCATAATTGCTCTTTTGATTTTGAAAATAATGCTTCTTGCTAACTGCAATGTGAGCTGCATTCAGTTTGTTATGTTATCTAAATTTGAGCAAGTATTCTAAAGCTCGCACAGTTCCACCGAGGGACAGAATGTTCTCGTTCCTTCAATTACTCACATTTGAATATAATGTTCACACAGACATTTGCACTCGTTCTTCTCTCTTATAATTACCAACCTTAACACTCTTGTTTAAAATAAGATATGTTTGAGTCAACAAGTCTTTCATATTTTTCAGTCACTGAGGGCTTCTGTTCTAGCTTCCATTCAGAAGTAAACATGCATCACACAAATGTACATTTCTTAATGTTCTTGTTGATTCAGGTCCAGTTCATTACAGAGATCCTGGCCTCTGCAGCTACTGAAAACATTGTTCAAAAGGACATGTCCCTGAGTAAACTCAGTAGAAAACTTCCCCATTGCATGCAGGGTCACTGGGCTGGGTCTCAAGCCTTCCACCACTTAGCATAAGCATACACTTCAGGGGCTTACACATGTAGTTTCACTGTCATGTCTGCGCCAGAGCTGGTTATGTTAGAGTTGGGCATCAGTAAGGATGTACTGTTTCATGCAGCAAGGCTGTGTGTCAACGAAGTGCAGAGCTCTTGGAATATATCTGACCCTTTAGCTCCCTGAAACAGGACTATCTCCTTGTTAAAAGGACAACCAAATATATATTATTTATATATATATATATTGGAGCAGGTCCAGAGGAGGGCCACGAAGATGATCAGAGAGCTGGAGCACCTCTGCTATGAGGACAGGCTACAAGAGTTGGGGCTCTTCAGCCTGGAGAAGAGAAGGCTTCGAGGAGACCTGATAGTAGACTTCCAGTATCTGAAGGGGGCCTACAGGAAGGCTGGGGAGGGACTACTGACAAGGCCTTGCAATGACAGGACAAGGGGCAGTTGGTTAAAACTGGCAGAGGGAAGATATAGACTGGATGTTAGGAGGAAGTTCTTTCCAGTGAGGGTGGTGAGGCACTGGAACAGGTTGCCCAGGGAGGTTGTGGCTGCTCCCTCCTAGGGCCAGGTTGGAGGGGGCCTTGAGTGACCTGTNNGTGTTCAAGGCCAGGTTGGATGAGGCCTTGAGTGAGCTGTACTAGTGGGAGGTGTCCCTGCCTATGGGGGTGAACTAGGTGATCCTTGAGGTCCCTTCCAACCTTACCATTCTATGATTCTATATTTACATATATATATATATATATATATATATGTAAAATATGGAAATTAGAAACACTTTGGAATGGAAATGCTTTAGTGGGACTCTACTTACTGACCACATCCAGCACTAGCTGGAGAAACTGGACAGGATATGACACCATCCACCCACCAAGGCTCGTAATGACATCCTGCCAGGCTCACATGGGACAGAGGCACAGGTGCTCCAGGAGTACTGCCCCACGCTCTGAGCTGGCATCAAAGCTCCTGTGACAGGTTTTGATCGCGCAAGGTAACTACTGTCTGGAAATAACACGAATTGCAGAATACTTTCCCAATCACACCCTATGGAGAGGGACACTGCCATGTTAATGGCTAGAAACAAACACATGCATTTTATTTAAGCAGTGTGGTATTTAATGTCACAAACTGAAGGGAAATGCAATCGCAGAATAAAGAAGACATAGCAAGTGGATTAAGGATGTAAGTTCCTTTTAAGCTGGAGCAACAAGCATCTCTGTACATTTCAATCTGGATGTATGAATAAGCAGATCTATTTTTTTTCACTCAAGAGTACAGCTCAGAAATGTCTTAATTCATCATTTATATTAAATGGTCTTAAGGAACGTCATACTTGAGGTCCACCCTAAAGTAAAAAGTGTTTTTCTCCGGCCTAATAGGGACATCCATTTCTTTCAGTCTAATGAATTGGGTCGCCCTGCTCTTTATGCATGGGAAGTACAGCCAATTTGAGACACATTTAAATAAAGCCATTCTGGCAGTTATTTGCCTCAGATGAAAGAAAGTAAGGCCAGCCTTTGACATCCGAGTGGGCTTGCTGCATATCCTTTTTTAGTTCCTCAAAAGTTATGTTCTCATTAAAATGTCACCTTACAATAATTCTCTAATGTGCTGGCTTCCGCCTTCATTAGCTGTTGAACCAAAGCTAGTAATGGAAAAACAAATCACCTTGAATTTACGATGGACTAATTCCACTCCTTTTAGTGACAATGATAAATCACCTCGTGTTTACAATTGAAAGACCAGTAACTTTGAGCAGAATGAAGAATGGATTAAAGAAATATATACAGTTTTAACCATTGGCACAGATTGTCACACGGCCCCCGAAGCAATAATATGGTCAACAAGTGAAATGTAAAAGCAAGCTCTGGTAAAACCCAGTGAACAATGCTTTCGAATTGCACTTATTCTAATTAGTTGTATATCCCACCATTGCCCTCTGACAACAGGATTTGGATTCTCTTTCACAGATGCAGTGTTTTCAAAGGAGAGTTGGAATCCAAGACATCTGCACAGAGACTTCCTTTCTGGAATGTCACCACCTACAACATTTCTGGAATGAAAGAAAATCAGGGGGCTGAAACTTTTCAGGATGTAATCAGCGGACTGAAAGCAAAACTGGGGCTGAAATCAGACACTCATTTCTGTAGCCTGGAACTTGGCTGGCTAGTGGGTGGGTGTCCTTCCACCTCCAATTGGCTTTAAAGTCTATTCTGGTTGCATCAGAGAGAGCATCAGAACCAGTACACGTTCTGCAAAGTACTGAAGCATACATAAACCCACACAGGCAGCCTGACCAGACAGCAGAGGCACCTACAAATTACCCTCATGTTTCTCTGGCTGAAGAACCTTGCAAGAGCTACATAGAATTATTTTGCCTTACAACCTCCCTGCAGATACCCCAGTGGAACACTACTACACTCCCTGCACCCTCCCTGGAGGTGTTCAAGAGCAGATTGGATGAGGCCTTGAGTAACCTGTACTAGTGGGAGGTGTCCCTGCCTATGGCAGGGGGTTGGAACTAGATGATCCTTGAGGTCCCTTCCAACCTTACCATTCTATGATTCTATGATTCTACACAGACTCCTGGTGTCAAAAAGAATTAATCTGCATTGGAAAGAACCTTTGAATCATAGAATCATAGAATCATAGAATGGTAAGGTTGGAAGGGACCTCAAGGATCATCTAGTTCCAACCCCCTGCCATAGGCAGGGACACCTCCCACTAGTACAGGTTACTCAAGGCCTCATCCAATCTGGCCTTGAACACATCCAGGGAGGGAGCAGCCACAACCTCCCTGGGCAACCTGTTCCAGTGCCTCACCACCCTCACTGTAAAGAACTTCCTCCTAACATCCAGTCTAAATCTCCCCTCTGCCAGTTTAAACCCATTGCCCCTTGTCCTGTCATTGCAGGACCTTGTAAATAATCCTTCCCCAGCCTTCCTGTAGGCCCCCTTCAGATACTGGAAGGCTACTATCAGGTCCCCTCGAAGCCTTCTCTTCTCCAGGCTGAAGAGCCCCAACTCCCTCAGCCTGTCCTCATAGGAGAGCTGCTCCAGCCCTCTGATCATCTTTGTGGCCCTCCTCTGGACCCGCTCCAACACTTCCATGTCCTTCCTGTGCTGAGGGTTCCAGAACTGCACACAGTACTCCAGGTGGGGTCTGACGAGAGCAGAGTAAAGGGGCAGAATCCCCTCCCTTGCCCTGCTGGCCACGCTTCTCTTGATGCAGCCTAGGACTCGGTTGGCTGTCTGGGCTGCATGTGCACACTGCAGGCTCATGTTGAGCTTTTCATCAACCCAGACTCCAAGGTCCTTTTCCTCAGGGCTGCTCTCCAGCCATTCACCACCCAGCCTGTATTTGTGCTTGGGATTGTGCCTACCCAGGTGCAGGACCTTACACTTGGCCTTATTGAATTTCATCAGGTTGGCCTGGGCCCAACTCTCCAGCCTGTCCAGGTCCCTCTGGATGGCATCCCTGCCCTCTAGCAAGTCGACTGTGCCACACAGCTTGGTGTCATCTGCAAACTTGCTGAGGGTGCACTCCATTCCTCTGTCCATGTCACTGACAAAGATGTTAAACAGCACTGGTCCCAGCACTGACCCCTGAGGGACACCACTTGTCACTGGTCTCCAGGTGGACATTGTGCCGTTGATCGCCACTCTCTGGGTTCGACCATCCAGCCAATTCCTTATCCAGCGAGTGGTCCATCCATCAAGTCCATGCTTTTCCAGTTTGGTGACCAGGATGTCATGTGGGACAGAGTCAAATGCTTTACTCAGGTCCAGGTAGATGACATCAGCTGCCTTTCCCTTGTCCACTGTCGCTGTGACTTCATCATAGAAAGCCACTAAATTTGTCAGGCAAGATCTGCCCTTGGTGAAGCCGTGCTGGTTCCCACCAATCACCTCTGCTTTGTTTTCCATTTGCCTTAGCAGGACTTTCAGCAGGATCTGCTCCATGATCTTGCCAGGCACAGAGGTGAGGCTGACTGGTCTGTATTCCTCTGGCTATTTCTCTGGCTGTATGGAGTAGTTCAGTGTTAATTACTGTAATAGGCTCCAAATTCTTTAATTCTTTAATAGAAACACCCAAACAAACAAATAAACAAAACTACTTAGGAGAGATCGTAGTATAATTCGTGATACACTCAGCAGTACCTAAAAGGTACCAGATCTTATTCACAAAGAAAAGTTAGAGAGAGCATCTTTGGGACAGATATTATTAGCTTTTAATCTTTTTCTTTGTTTGGTTTTGATTTTTTGGGTTGGTTTTTTGTTCGTTGGTTTTTAAAAGCACAGACAGAATTCTGAATAGGAAATGTCACACATACATACATTTACTGACTCAGTATAGTGCCATAAAAGGTCCCAACTTTCTTGACATGGGAAGGGAGTGGGGGTTTGCTATTATGCATTAGTGAGATAACAGTGAATCCAAATTTATAACACTGAGCAGCTACTTCATGTGTGAAGAAAAACAAAACTGAAAAGAAAACATTTAGGAGCTTTCCTAAAGGCTTTCTCATACCTGTCCAAATACACTGTAATTCTGTACAAAGTAGATGACAAATACAAAAAATTGTGTTAAAATGATCAAATTGTAAAGTAACAGAATTTCACATCTGAAAGTTATTTTCTGTATGTATACATATCTAATTATCTACCTATATGTTTCCTTCTCTTTTCATTTTCCAGCAAACATTATTTATCTGTTTTGACCAAGTTTGACCTAGAATACCAACCCAAACATAAAAGTGAAATAGGGAAAAGAAAAGAAAAAAAAAAAAACCAACAAAAAACCCAAAGAATGCTGTTGGGACACAAGTTCCCTAAGGGACAAAATGAAATGAACCATTTTAGCTCACCAAGCAAATACCATGTTAGCCTCAAAGAAAAGGCAATATTTTCATCTGTCTGGCTCAAAAAGATCATTAGATTCTGTTCGCATTCCATTTGCTTCCCAAGTGAAGTAAGATTGTGGTAAGGGTATAAATAATATAACTGTTAGATGAAAAAGCTTATATTCATTTTGTCTGCTTAAAAAAAATCCAGCAATTAACAGTTTTAACATTTTTTCCATCTCTTTCACTTTGGGTTATGAACTGGACTTGTATGTTACATAGGAATCGTTGTGTTATCTCAGACAGCAGAAGATTAAATGATTATAGATGTGGCTAATGTAAGATTTTATTTTTTTTTTTAAATCATGCAACCACCTTCCTTTTAATTTCAATAACCTAACAATCCCTTTCTTAATACAGAGGTGATGGCCAACATATTTTTATTTATTTACTACATTCAGAAAGGGATTTAGTTTTTGCCTGGAAAGCAAAGTTTATCAGATTGAGAGATACTTGGTTTATGTACGACCTGCAATCTGCTGCAAACTCTTTTCATCCAATTGCAAAACAACTGAGTTCTAGTTTTTATTTTATAGTGTCCCCAGGTGAATCTTTCAAGAATCTACCACTGAGACACTATAAGAATCTCTTCCTTTCTTCAGCCACTTGGTTGTTTCACTTATTTAAACGCTAACTCCTTCAGGGTATTTTGCTTTTCAAATGTACAGAGAGATCTTTCCCTTGTACATGGTTTAAGGAGATATCACTTGTCAGCTGTGCCATTTCTATTTGACTCCCTGATACTTGGTGTTTTTCCTAAAATTCCTGAACTCCCTGGCTGAAGAAATTAAATAAGGGCTTAAGGGAGGCAAGTTCTTAGCACTTGGGGTTAGAAGACGTTCTTAAAAGCTTCAATATTAAAGGATATACAAAGAAGGTAATATTTCTGAAATAGTAAGATTTTAAACCATTTCATGACTTCTTGGTGCTCAGCATTAATGAAAATGATGCAATAACACACATTATATATAACAACAGTGTTTGCTAAAAATGATCCCTCGTTAGCAAGCAATAGAGCGTCTGATTCAACAATGAAATTTTAACCAGAAACAAATAAACCACGTGCCTATGTTAATATATCTTACTTGTGTGGCTGCCATTTTGCTTCCAGAGTTATAAGAAAAACACTTGGCTCTCTCTGCCTTCCTTGTCTTTATGCTGACAGTTGTGAAGGTCTGTCTTTATGAATGATTACAACAGCTGCTTCCTATCAGTCACCATACTGTTTTCATTTAACAATGATGATTTGTCCTTGTATGTACTAAATATGTCCTGAAGCTCTTTTCAAATCTCCCTTCCCATCTCTTTTCCCAACAAATTAGGCTGGATATTAGGAAACATTTCTTCACTGAAAGCATTATTAAACATTGGAATGATCTGCTCAGGACAGTGGTGGAGTCACCATCCTGAGGGTGTTCAAGTGGCATGTTGGCCTCGCACTTAGTTTAGTGCTGACCATTCAGTGCTGGGTCAAGAGTAGGACTTTGAGGTCTCTTCCAACCAGCTATATTCTGTGATTATGTGAAATTAAGCTTTTCACTTGTCATGGTATTTGCCCAGAGGAAGGGAGGAAACAAAATGTCAGAGGCCAAAGGTACTTCACCTGGGATCTGCAAGGTATTGTGGCCTTAGCAGCCACATGGGAAGCAGAGGTAAGGTGTGTAATGCCTGAGTATTGAGAAAGCCTGGCATTTATAGGCTGGGACAACTAAGAACTCATTTTCCTCATAACATTACAGTCATCAAAGAGGTGTCAGAACCTACTATTGTAACACAGGCTGGAAAGGCTACATGTGTGATTTCTGATAGTTTTCTTTCATGGGCAGATTCTCTTCTTATTCCCTTCTGGTGAATCTTCAGCTGCTTGATTAGGGTAGATTTAAGCTGGACTTACGCTTTCCAAGCAGTAAGAATCATAATTGCCATCTGCTAGGATGTAGCTCTGTAGTCCAAACACTTTTTTTCAGTGGCAATATAAAAGTTTTTGTGAACATTTCAGCTTATGCTCATCAGGATCTTACAAATCTAAGTTCAACTGCTCCTTACCTAAAGATTTCGCTGCAGGACATTGCAGAAATTCCTAAAGAAAAAACACGAATAATTAGAAACAGTCTCAAAATAGTCAGTGATAGAACACACACAATAGGAGCAAAAGGAAGCAAGGGCAGGAGCACTTATTAGGACTTATTAGGGGAAATTAGAAATAAGTCTTTTAAAATGCCAGCTAACATTAATACACAACGTATTTTTTTCCTAAATATTTGTGACTTTTGAACTTGGTATTTAAAGAAAGTATTATTGAACCTCTTCTGTGTTTGTATGTTACAGCATCTTTATCTTGGTACTAAGGATTCTGCAGACAAGATGAAAAACATCATCAGAGCATAAAGCAGTTAATCAATGGCAAAGAGAGCGAAGTGGGCAGATAGCATTTAATTATCTGTAAGGCTAATTCAGATGTGCTCCCTACCCCTGAATGAAGTAACTCAGGAGCTTTTGCTGGCCAGGCCAACATAAGTAGGGAGCATCAAGGCTAGTGGCTGGAACTCCTTGGAGCAGGCCCTCAGTGTCACAGGGTTAGCCTTGTGATAGGCACTCACACCTGCTCTCACTAACCATTTGATCGAATGCTTTGAGCTGATGCTTTGCAACTAGATGTAACACTGGGGCAAGCGTAGGATGTTTATTTCCAAAATTAATATAATTTATTAATTTTGATATACTGAATTTTTGCCACAATACTTAGTTTTTAATAGTAGGTTCTTCACGTGCTCATGAAAAATATTATGCAGATGAAAAAACAGAGGCAATATAGAACACTTAGGAAATAACTAGCAATAATACAAACATTAATTAAACTAATTGAAATTTAGGAGAATCTTGCAGTCAATACACGACTTGTCCACTAGAGGGACTCGAGAGGCTCCTTTCTGGTTAAGGTAGAAGGCACTTGGATTCAGTTAGAGAGGCTTTAAGTATTTAGTCACAAAATATTATCTCTGGTTTCCCAGGGCTGAATTACAGTTTCCAGACAGTACCCAAACACTTGAAGGGAGTTCTGTCAGTGTCTTGTTAGCTGTTGAAGCTTCTGGATCTTTCCAGACTCTAGCAGGGTACTGGGAGGGAGGCAGATGATCTCTGATCTGATCCTGGTTCCTCTAGGATGACTGTGTCCTTTCCAGGCCTCCCAGTCTTGGCAGAAGACTCACAGATGTGCAGGCTTTGCACAATATCTTGCAGATGGGCACAATACCATGCTGGCTAAGCAAGTCTATCATGTGAAAGCCCTGAATGCCTATTCCTGGTAAACTAAAGTAATTCCAGGTATACAAGCCCAAAGCATCATGGATTATTATTATTATGTAGCTAAGCTGGCTTGGAACTTAGCAGACATAATGCTGCAAAGCAAATCAGGCAAAAGCATGTCAGATCATGGCAGGACACAACAGCAGACAGCAATGAGGCAGAAGCATGTTGTGTTTTCCTGCTCATCTATTCCTGGTGCAAGACAAGATGCCACTGACCTGTGCCACCTGGGAACACTGCTGACTCATGTCCAGCTGGCTGTCAACCAGCAATCCCAGGTCACTCTCTGCCAGGCTGCTCTCCAGCCACTCATCTGTAGCACGTAATCTGTAGCACTGCACGGGGTTATTGTGACTCTATGCTTGGCCTTGTTAAACCTCGTACTCAGCTCATTGGCCCAGCCTGTCCAGGTCTCTCTGAATTTTTCTCCTACCTTCCAGCACATCAATTCTACCCCATAACTTGGTGTCATCCATTCATTTATTAACGGCAGACTTGATCCCCTCATCAAAGTCCTCAATAAAGATGTTGAATAGAACTTGGCCTAGTACTGATCCCTGGGAGACACGACTCATCAGCCTCCCTAAAGTTTTTCCTTTCTTTTTTCACACCTTTCCACACCGTTTTACTTCTTGAATCCTCCAGCTACTTCTGATGCTATCTCAACAATCCTACTTCTGCCTGTAATTTTACTTTTCTTATCTCTGAGAGACTCTCTCACAGCTTTTTCTGAGCAGTTTGAGTAGTGATTATGCAGCTTTGCTGCATCAGAACTGACCTGTGAGTCCAGGTACATGGTCAGGGAAACACTGGGTGGCAGGAGAAAGCTTGCAGTAAGGGTTACAGACAGTGGGGATTACAAACATAATAAATTCCTAAATATATCAATCTACTCTTTCTATCATAATGTATTCAGATATACAAAAAACCTTCTCTGTGAGTTATAAATAGCTTCTTTCTGTAAGCTAGCTAGTTACAATGGATATCAAGTGCTTGCCCTGGCATCCCCAGACACCCATAATTCCTAACCTACTGAGAGCTTTAGAGACACAACATCTGTAAGACTGAACCTAAAATGACAGAAAAGTACTGAAGGTCATGCAAAATAATTTACCTCAGCTTCAGGTATTTGATACATGAGAAGGTTTTTGTTCCTTGGAAATGTTATGAAGCATTTTGAGAACAAATGAGAAACAGAAATGTACAGATTCATACATTTTAATGACAGAAGAACCATTTAATCTGACCTGCCTACTATAGGCTATGAAATTCCACCAAGTAATTGCCACACGAAGTTCATCAATTTGGGGCTAAAGTAGTGCTCATCTCCTCATATTAACACAGACCACATCAGGAAACTATTTTCTAAGGCTAAGACAAAAAATTTTAAAAGCTCTTTGCTAATGCAACCTTGTCTACCCCTTTTTCTAACATGCTTGGTAGAAGATTTCAGAAAGCTGTGCTGCAGTAAGATTACAGAGAATAAATAACAAGTACCTATGCAGTTTGTACACTGCACTTCTTGAGTATTCTAGCAGCTACAGAGAAGAGGATAATAAATTATCTTTATGCAGCAAGCAAGGAATGGGAAGTCAAAGTAAACACAAAGAAAACTGAAGATGACATAAAGCATTTACACCCAAGGAAAAAATACTCTTGGTAAATGGAAACTAATAAAAAAGCTGCAGCATGCATTTACCTTCGATATCTTTTCACTTTATAAAATTATGATCATGAGGAAGAAATTATAAAAAGAATCTAGGATAGATGGGGAGCATCTGAAAGGATGAATATAGTTCAGAAACAACAAAAGCTCTTTACAGAGATTACTGGCTAGGGAGATAGAGCAGGAAGAGTAGAAAGAATAACAGAAGTTGAGCACAAAAGAATGTGCATGAACAGTGGAACTAAAGAAATCTTGTTTCATGAGGATTTACCTGGCATATCCAATATCACACCTACCCACCTCAAAAACAAGAGCTTCTCCATGGTCCTGCAACCACTCCCACTGTATTACACATAGCTTTCTCCACCATCTCATAGCTGCTCCATTCCGCTCCCAGTACTGTTCTGCTCTCTGTGTAACTCACCTGCTCACATACCTCTTTCCCATCTACCTGTAGGGACTTACTAACTGAGCAAGAGACCACACAAGCAAAGGAGAGGGCTACAGACATGGGCATGACTGCCCATGCCAGCTGTCCATGTGGCTGTTGTTAACAGGAACTAAGTAATGATCGAATCCTCTGTTCTTTTCACTCAGATGGAATAGTAATAAAATCAGTCGTCTCTAATTATTATAAAATAATCATGTCCCTGTCCCTGATTATTACAAAAAGTCTATAACTTGATAATCTTTGAGGCCTCTGCCTAAAACTGCTAAAAGCAGGCAAAGAAATTGGAAGACAGGGAGAAAAACACAACCTTACTTGTCACGAAAGCAGGCTGGGGGGAAAAAAAGGTTTTTATTAAGTAAGGGAAAAGAGAGGCATCTTCACAGGGCTAAATCCCAATATGCAGACTTAATATTTCTCCAAACAAAATGCAAAAACCTCTTTTAAATGAGTCATCAGGATGCCAATTGCCTAATCAGAATAATTACGGGATCTCAGTATTATTTGTTACTTTTTGTTTTAATTGTATGTGGGAGGTAGAAAATTGAATCTAAACATTTGGTTCAGAAGCAAGCAAGGCCTTTGTGACTCTCTCAAGGAGGAATGCACTTCTAGCTGTTTCACAAGGAGAATGATGTACAATCGCCAGTACAAAGCACAATGCAAAATGTACCCATCTAGCCAGAGAAAGATATCTAAAATAAGGCTTGAAATTAATAAATAGATAAATAGATTAATCAAACATGTAAAATACCAAACAGACCTTCTATGAGAACTAAATGGTTCTGAGACAAATACAGAATCATAGAATGGTTTAGTTTGGAAGTGACCTCAAAGATCATCTAGTTCCAACCTCCTGTCATAGGCAGGGACACCTCCCACTAGGACAGCTCACTCAAGGCCTCATCCAACCTGGCTTTGAACACCTCCAGGGAGGGAGCAGCCACAGTCTCCCTGGGGATGCCACTCATCACAGGTTTCCAGGTGGACATTGTGCCACTCTCTGTGTGTGATCATCCAGCCAATTCCTTATCCAGCAGTGCTCCACACAACAATTCCATGTTTTTCCAGTTTGGTGACCAGGGACCACATGACCTCTGTCATGAGGGACAGAGTCAAATGCCTTAATCAGGTCTAGGTAAATTATGTCAGTTGCCCTTCCCTTGTCCACTGTTGCTGTGACTTCATCATAGAAAGCCACTAAATTTGTCAGGCATGATATGACCCCGGTGAAGCCATGCTGCTTGCCACCAATCACCTCTGCTTTGGTTTCCATTTGCCTTAGCAGAGCCTTCAGGAGGATCTACTCCATAATCTTGACAGGCAGAGGTGAGATTGACTGATCTGTAGTTCCCGGGGTCAGCAGGAACTTCACCAGTCTGCCATGACCTTTAAAACATGATGGACAGCGGTTTAGCAACTTCATCTGCCAGTTCCCTCAGGACCCATGGGTGGATCTCATCAGGCCCCATGGACTTATGCACACTCAGATTCTTTAGGTACTCATGAACATGATCTTTAATTATAGTGAGCAAATCTTCCTTCTCCCAGTCCTTACTTTTGCCCTCTGGGACTTGGACTTTGTGGTTGGAGTCCCTGATGTTGAAGACTGAGGCAAAGAAGTCATTGAGCACCTCAGCCTTATCCATATCCTTTGTCACCAGCTCTACATTTCTGTTCTGTAAGGGTCCCACATTCTCCCTAGTCCTCCTTTTCTCACTAATATACCTGAAGAAGTTCTTTGTGTTCCCCTTAATGCCCCTAGCCAGATTCAATTCTAGCTGTGCTTTAGCTTTCCTAACCTTTCCTAACCTGAGCTCTGGTTGCATGAACAAGTACTTTGTATGCGTCCCAGGTTACGTGTCCTTGCTGTCCTCTCAGTAGGCTTTCTTTTTGCATTTAAGTGTATCCAGGAGCTCTCTATTCTCTCCATGCAGGCCTCCTGGCATTCTTACCTGCCTTCCTCATTTTTTGAGGTGATCCTGGAACACTGACCAGCTTTTCTGGGCCCCCCTTCCAGAGTTTTTCCCCATCGCACCCTGCCATGGAGGTCTCTGGAGAGGTTGAATATATATGTAATTTTTATTTCAAGTTCCTTATCTCCTTTAGCTATAAATACTGAAGAATCTCTTAGCATATAAACTCACACAAATACTTGTTTAACTAGGTAACACTTCTATAAAGGTAACCATAAATGTAATGTTTCTATAAATGAATCTGCATCCTGATGAAGAATAATTATTTTTTTCTATTTTCCTCAAGTCTTTCAGCAATAGATACTTGAACAAATGTGAGACAGCATCATTCTAATAAATGACTGTAAGACATGCAGCTGGGGACATGGAAAGGAGACAATTAATTATCATTGTCACTGCTACAGCTTTTTGCAAAAACATAATGTTTGAGTGCCACCTGGCACATGGGACAGATTTGTCCCCCCCAACTTAGTGAATTTTGATGCTATTGATAGAAGGGTCAAAAGCTATTACAGTGATGGTGATGAAACACTAATGAGCCTTCCAATGATCACATATCTGGATGTTAAAGAAGATGCCTACAGTGCTGTTTTCAGAGTAGAATTTTGTATCTGAAGTTTTTCTTCTAGAAGTAGTTTTTGACCAGCTGCTGCTTTCTTCCCAAGAGAAGAATCAACAAGGAGCTTCTTCCTTGACCTGTTCTCTTTTTTATCATGTACCACCAGGAAAGAAAAGTTCTATCCACCTAATGACAAGGATGAACTTCAGCTGCCTTGGCTTTCAAATCTTGTACTGGAGTTGGTCACTCTCAGCTTTTGCTACAATCAAGGGAGAAAAGTATTTTTAGTAGTTGGTTGACCTATTTTAGGTGCCACGTCTATGTTTTAAACATCAAATTTAACATAAAACATGTATTTTAGGGCTTAATTTGGGGTTCTTATTTTTTTCCTTTGGTGGTGGTATACTGGTTAAACTTTTGACACTTGATTCCTCTAATTTGTTTTAGGCATTCATTTTTAAATTGGTCTTGCCCAAACAGTACCAATATGCTCTAAACTTAGGTACATGAACTTTTGATTACACTCAGAGATGTCTGGAAGGAAAAGGCACATTTTGTGGATATATCTATTGCAGTCAGCTGCATGCAAAAGCTGTCCTGGTTCAGACAGAAGGAAGAGGTGATCCAAGGACATCCCAACACACCAACGGCTGGAGGTGTGGTATGCATGATTCCAGTTACACCTGACACTGAAGTTGATACCTTGATGAAATAATTACTGAAGCTTGCAGGAAGCTGCAAAGATTCATACATATGCATCAGAAACCCTACTGAAATGTGGAAGAGCAGCAGCTGACTACAATTCAAGTCACTGGGGAGCAATGACAATTTTTTTCATGTCTTTCAATGTATTACAACTAATTTTTCTTGTCCAACAATTATCTTAAAAATCAATAACCTCAATTGTCTTTGTTTTGTATACTACGTTCTTCAAACTCCTTTGTATTATGCATTTTTAGTCATAGGCATCTAAGACTGAATTTTCTGTTGAGATTTCCACCAGCTAAAAAGCATTAGGGTTATCACTGATAGAGGGCAAGCAGCTTGTGATGAGGACAGAGGCAGCTTGGAAGAACTGGAAGATCTTCCCACCAGCTTCAGAAGAGATGTAAATCACCTTGAGAAGTAGCTCATCTGCGAGCTGAAGGAAACATAGTTCAAAGCCAAAACAGTGTGCAAGGCAGCTGTAAAGTCTGCAATTAGTTCCCCTCCCTGTAATTGTCTTAAATGTAGCAAATTATTTCATAGCTTTGCATTTAAGACAAACTTATGTGCCTAGATGTTTGCCTAGTAAACTGGAAATTTCTGAGAACCTGCTAAGGTGTAGGTGGACTCCCAATTCTCTGTCATGAGGGAACATCCAGACTCCATCTTGGAACCCCCACAAAGCATCGAGGAGGCACGCCCAGAGAGCAATTTGGGAAGTACAGTATGCAGTGGGCAAGGTGGCAGGGATTCTCTCGACAGATAAAAGGGAGTGTGGGGGCAGCCAGGGACTGAGGCCGTCACACTGAACTCCCTACCTTTGCCAAGTACAACTCTCGGAAGAGAAGGAGCACTCAAACTATACACATGACTTAGTATTTTCTTGTAGTTTATAAAGAAGACCCAGGTCCTATTTGTGCAGTATATTTATGCATGCAAAGATAACCATGGCTGGAAGATCATATGTCATATACTTTTATTGAGCAAAATGAAAAACTATGAATTCTGAGGTCAAGAGGAGTATGTTTCCTTGACTGATCTTTTCTGTTCATGGCTCTGGGTCTGTGTTTACTTTCCATGTCAGCAGCAGGGTGTGGGTGCAGCAGAGTGATGGATAGTGCATGTGTCTGCAGACGAGGAAGGCAAGTGTCTGACAGATAACAGTTCTCCGATTTCTTAATTAAATTCACCAGTCTCATCCTTCCCACAGATGATTTCTGCAAGCAATTCCTCTATTTCTGTTTTTACCACTAGATGGCAGTAGCAGGTAAAGNCCCCCCCCCACCTCCACCTTCCTTTGTTTACTCACTGTGAATAGTTTCAGGACACTAGTTCCAGTAAAACGTTTATATTGTTTTCTCTGAATGATCAAATGATGATAAAGGTACTATAGATTTAACATTCACTGTTCACAAAATAAACATTTCTTTCCTTTTCTAATCTTCACACCCTCACTCCCCACACATACTTGCTGAATCCAGCGAAGGTGCAGATCACAGGCAACAACCATAATAGGTAGGAACAAACCTCACTTGCCCCAGAAATCCCACTGAAAATTTTTTTAAGTACTGCAAATTACACATATAATTTCCAGCAATTGCTTCGTTATGGGCACTTAGGGGTCTGGGTAGCTGTTCTGCAGCCTCTGAAACATATCGGTGCTCTCCTTCATTCTGCTGAGCCTTTCTTTCACTACTTGATGACCTGGGTGGGAAGAAGCAGCCCCATCCATTGCAGCTCTGCCCAGCTGGGTGCAGGGTGAGTGCACAGTCAGGCAAGGGGGCAACGATGTCACCTGGCACTTGGCCTTCGAAATCTGTTCAGAGAGAAGGAATGGAGTATTGTAACATCCTCACAACTCCAAGGGCAGGCTCATCTGTTTTTATTTCTATATGGGACACATTTAGCTCTGTAGATGCAGCTAACAATTAATAAAACATTCGATTAGATCAGCAAAATCTATCCCAGACCCTCACTAATATTTCATCAGTGTGCTTCACACCAAAGCTGCTTTGCACAACCACTATCATTAGAACAGGGAGAGAAATGTCAGTGCAGCTGTTATTTAATATATCAAATACTATCCTTAGTTTTTAGTAAAGTATCACAAATCAAGGGAAACATGGCCAGCAGGGCAAGGGAGGGGATTCTCCCCCTTTACTCTGCTCTTGTCAGACCCCACCTGGAGTACTGTGTGCAGTTCTGGAGCCCTCAGCACAGGAAGGACATGGAAGTGTTGGAGTAGGTCCAGAGGAGGGCCACGAAGATGATCAGAGGGCTGGAGCAGCTCTCCTATGAGGACAGACTGAGAGAGTTGGGGCTCTTCAGCCTGGAGAAGAGAAGGCTTCGAGGAGACCTGATAGTAGCCTTTCGGTATCTGAAGGGGGCCTACAGGAAGGCTGGGGAGGGACTATTTACAAGGTCTTGCAATGACAGGACAAGGGGCAATGGGTTTAAACTGGCAGAGGGAAGATTTAGACTGGATCTTAGGAGGAAGTTCTTTCCAGTGAGGGTGGTGAGGCACTGGAACAGGTTGCCCAGGGAGGTTGTGGCTGCTCCCTTCCTGGAGGTGTTCAAGGCCAGGCTGGAGGAGGCCTTGAGCGAGCTGTACTAGTGGGAGGTGTCCCTGCCTATGGCAGGGGGTTGGAACTGGATGATCCTTGAGGTCCCTTCCAACCTTACCATTCTATGATTCTATGATTCTATGATTTTGTAAGTTCTTGATGACCAAAGTATGGATATTAAGATTACATTTTCTCTATAGATGTTTAGTATAAATGGACCAGAACAAATTAACTGCTACACATAGTAAGTACTGTGCACACTCTTTCAGTCCCTTTGGCACATGCTCATAGTAAGTTTACTTTATTTATGTGACCCCAAGGAAGACCCATATGTTAAAATGCAGGTCAATTTACTTAGAGACATATTTACTTTTCAAATGGATGACACTAACCTACAATGATGGTAACTGCTGAAAAAGCCATCCTTTCATTTAGCAAGAAATAAGATTCTTGCAATTTTATCAATAGGT
The DNA here is from genome assembly GCA_013396675.1 of Eubucco bourcierii. NCBI lineage: Eukaryota > Metazoa > Chordata > Aves > Piciformes > Ramphastidae > Eubucco > Eubucco bourcierii. The sequence continues at coordinate 908,363 of VWZE01006346.1, read as the reverse complement.
CAACCTCATAATTATGTATAAAAATGCCTGGTTTGCAGACTGTGCAAAACTAAATCCTGATGGGCATTTTCGTACTTTTTACATAACTACAAAGAAAAAATGAAATAACACCCAAACAATACTCTCCATATTGAAATTAATCTGGATTAAAACTTCCATTTTCCTCATAGCCATCTTTCGTTTGTAAAATACTGAAGACAAACATCTCTTTCATACTGACTTTTTCTTACTCTTTTCCCTTTCCTCCACTGGAGAAAACACTTAAACACAGAGTTAAAACTAAGGAGCAGATCCTCAGGTGCTGAAAATCAATATTGCTCAAAATAACTCAATTTATGCAAGTCTTTATTAGCTGCAAAACTGGGCCCACTGGATTTTAATTGCACTTCAACATCTGAGGTGCTTTTTGATTAAAAAAAAAAAAAAAAAAAAGCAGAAAGCAGGCAGTTCTAAACAACCCTTTTATTTTCACTAGAGGAAGGTTTAAAGTTTAACGATGTATTTTTCTGCTTGAATTTCTCCTTTCAATCTGTAAGTACATGAACACTCTGTTCTGTAACTTCAATACTTTAGATTCATTTCCAGGTACCTGGGTTCAATTAGAAAACGTTCAGAGAAATGGCTGCATTAATAAGGCAAACCTCTACCAGAAGAAATATGTTCTTACAGTTAAATAATTTGTTGCTGGCATCAGGCAGTTTGGACCACCTTCCTGCTCTCCACAGGCTTTCTGTGTGTTCTTGCACAACCCACCTATGAAATTGCTCCTCAAACCCAACCATGGGTATGTAGGGAAGTCTCCAAATTCAGAATTTTGTAGCCCTACACTCCGCTGGGTCTGTGCACACATGAAATGTCTGCTTCTCACTGTGGAAGGCACAGTTGGACCTCAGTGTGATGGTTTGGGAGTTCCCCGCTCCCCACACACTTTGTAAAATCACCCAGACTAGACTTAGCTGGCTGAAAGTTAAGGACTGAAGCTCTATTTACAGCTCAGCACAATGTGCAAGCAGAGAGATACACAATATACAGGAATATTTACAGAAATACACAAGTTAAAGGTAACAGAAACACAGCTCCCCTCCCAGAAATCAAAGACCCCAGGAGGGGCTCCCAACCACCCTTCCACCTTCTCCCCACCCCTATACCTTAGCCCAAGGTTTGCCTTGCGCGCAAGGTGAGTTTGGAGGATCGGACAGGGGAGTTAGACGAAAAGTGGTTAATGAGGTTACTCGGCAGAGACGAGAAAAGCCAGAAGCTAGACAACCCAAGAGTATCTACCAGCCCAAGTGTCTTACATTTGTTTTGTATTCTTATTCTCAAACATCTCAGCAAGCCTGTGAGTGAAGTAGACATCACCATTGTTTCCTTTTCTCATCCTGTAATATAATTTTCTCCATTAAATTATTCCAATTAGCCTCAAACCAGCACATTCAGCCATGACACCTCAAAAAAACCCTTTGGGTAAGTGTCTGAAGGTAGCTATGGCTACTATGGATCCAAATTTTAGTCTATAGATTCCCCACTCTTTTAAGCCAACATCGCAGTCTTACACTTTCCCTGCCCACTCATTAGTGCCTGCTCCTGTTTTTCTCATGTCCCTGCACAAGCAGTCAGGCAAGAAAGCCAACCATACCTTGGGCTGCACCAAAAGAAGCCTGGCCAGCAGGTTAAGTGAGGTGATTCTCCCCTTCTACTTCACTCTGGTGAGACCCTACCTGGAGTACTGTGTCCAGCTCTGCAGTTTCCAGCACAGAAGAGATGTGGACCTGTTGGTTCAGAGGAGGGCCACAAAAAATGTCAGAGGGCTGGAACATGTCTCCTGTGAAGAAAGGCTGAGTATATTGGGGTTGTTAGGCCTGGAGAGCAGAAGGCTCAAAGGAGACATTATTGTGGACCTTCAGTACTTAAAGAGGGTCTATAAGAAAGATCAGGACCATATTTTTCGCAGGGCCTATTGTGATAAGACACGAGGTTTTAAACTTAAATAGTGTAGATTTAGACTATATAAGGAAGACTTTTTTTTACAATGAAGGTGTTGAAACACCAGAACAGGTTACCCACCAAGACAGTAGAAGCCCCATCCCTGCCCTCATTTAATGTCAGCTTGAACAGTGCTCTTTGCAACCTCCTCGAAAGATGTCCATGCATCATGCATCTGCTTGGAAAGTTGGACTAGATTACCTCTAAGTTTCCTCCCAACCCAAACATTCAATCATTCTATGAATAGGACTGGTGGACAGATTTGGACTAAATCTGCAAAGCCAGACTCTAATCAGCCCAGACTCACTGTGCAGTCTGGCTACCTCATGGATAAACAGTACCATCTGGTGATATCCATGCAAACAAACAGAATGGATCGTAGACAGGACCCAAAAGGCAAAAGGTGTGGTGAGATCTGCCTGCTTATGGACACTGCATTCTACCCCAAAACAGGATGATTTCGTTTATATTGCTTATTGGGACCAGTTTCCCAAAACATGCCCAGACAGAGTATTAGATGGTACAGGCCAAATCAAAGCTGGGGGAGCCTAGCCTAAGCCATTTCCATTTGTTTGTGCAGACACAGCACTGTGAGAGGAAGCAATATATGGTAATGCTGCATCAAGGCTGGTTTCATCATAAGGAGACAGGAACATAATTTCTCTAAGAATAGGCTGTCTTGTCTAGTCAGGTTTATGTGGCCTATAACACCATCAGGGCACCGTTGGTCAAAAAGTAAAACAGTCATCTGGCTGCTTTGGCTCAGAAGTACTTTCCCATGGGAAGAATATTCTCACAAATTTTCTGTGGGAAAAAACTGGCTCTGTGGCTCTTCTTTGAGCCAAAAGAGTTTGATTTACATCAGTTCAGCAGGAGCCTTTTTTGTGACAACGCTGTTGTACAATTAGGTTTATATCTGTATTCTCCTCTACCACCTGTGGTCAACTCCCAGATCAGACTCTGTCTACACAGGTATAATACACTCCTCTCCTTATGCCTACAGCTGCAGTGTGGCCCTGGAGATGTGTCCTCAGCCCACAGTCTCACCCACCAAAGACAGAATGACACAATAGGCGATTCAACCTCCAAACCCCATCAGGCAGTGTAACATTGCAGAAATATGCAGCTTTTGTGCTCAGCTGGGAAAAGATGAAATGTTCAATTGTTTCTGAATCCATGCATTTCAGAACATTTTGTTCCACAGTACATGTTGATATTTTGACTTCTTGTTCCAAACTGGATGGAAATTCCAACTTTTGTTCAGCTCTTGCCGCAACCTCTAGCTCTGACTATAACAAAAGTGAACTTTCTGTTGAAAAAAGCTTTTAACAAATGGTCAGTTTTAGGGATGCCTTGTACAACAGCTGCAGTATTTTAAGACTAAGCTTTGCTCTTTACAGAGTACAACAGATTTCAGGATTTCCATCACAGAAAATGGCTGGTTTCTGTTAGTTGCATTTGTGTGTGCTATGTATTTCTTTGCCTTGCTCATGACAGGACTTTCAAGGTGAACGTAACAGTACATTCTGCTCTCAGCTACTCTGGTGCAACTGTGCTGATTTCAGAGGCTATGCAGAGCTTTGAATTCTGTTCCCACAACTGCATGTTCACACACTCTGCAGTCAGGCTTGCTCTCCTTAGGGACACAAATTCAAAACTGAGTCAAGATGCCTAGAAAGTACCATTGTGGCTGTTGTTCAACATAGTTTGCTCCTGCCAATAGTTATAAATAATCAGGACTTTCCACTCTTCCACTCTCTCCAAGACTGTGGTTTTCGTTTTTTCTCTTTTTTTCAAGACAGAAAACTATGGCAAGTAGAGATAATTTTTAAAATAAATTCCAGGAAAGGTTATTATACCATGTTATGGTATTGTTTGGAGTGCTTTAAAATTGGCAGCTATGTTGCTTAGGAATCAGAATGCTGTGCTGTTTGGTTTTTGGAGGGTTAATGATTTTGCAATATAGAAAGCACTGCCAAAAGGATAATGAAAATAATGAAAAAAATGTGTCCTTAAGAGCAAAACTCTTTCACATGCCATGTTAAAAGGTATACCTCCAAAGAGGCTAGGATAGCTATAACTTTGTAATTCACAGGATAGTTCCAGATAGAAACATCTGCCAAAATGCTGCATGGCAGCAAAATGAAATGGTTTTTTTTTTTTTAATTTCATCTATGATTTCGTGTTCCTTCTGTTCACATACAAGGTGGTTAGCATACATTGTGTAGTAAAAAATATCACCTTTCAGAAACACCATTGTTTTTTATTCCCAGGGCTTTATCTGAGTGCCTTTGAGGCACTCAGGGTAGCTGTTTGAAAGTCAGTTACTTATCCAAGAGCAGGAGAAATAGTAAGATAGTACTGGAGCAAGTCTTGATGTCTGGGGACTCAGCTATATCATCAACAACAAAAAGGAAAGGACTCTCTACTAAGCAAAAGTCTTCCCTGATAAAATCTTCACCACTTTTACAGTGGTTTATGAACTTTAGAGATCAGATCTGATTTGCATGTACAGTCTTTACTCTCCTAATTCACAGATGCTAATCATCATATAAAAGGCAAATATCTGATTAATAGATCAACTTCTAACAACCTGAGTTCTCGTGTGTTCAGCTTTCTGTCACTATTGGGAGCATCCTCTGCTCATTTAATTGAGTAGTGGGAAAATGGCAATATGCCCAAAATAACTTTTGATGTAAACATGGATTCTATGTAGATGTATCACAGAGGTGACATGTCAGAAAATTTTTCCAGCCATTTCCACAGGCTTAAGGCAGGGGAAGATTTACAGAATGTATCACAGGATTCATCTGCAGTATGAGCACAAACATCCAGCTTAGATGAGCCCAGGTACTGTCCTCAGTTTTATACACTGGTTTGCAGTAGATATGCACTTCAGATACCTATTCCCACATAAACTCTGTGTATATATGCTCTGCACTAAGAATTGTGAGCGGATGCTACAGATTTTCCGCTGTCACCAAGTACAATATTTAAGAACTTGCGGTTTTTATGGGACACTTTGCTTTTTCTTCACAATTCCACCACAGAGGTGATTCAGGTCTGCCTTGCATCACAAGTGATGGTCTAAACCTTAGATGAAATGTCCTGTTTTCAAGATGAAATAGAGAAACAGATACTTATGGGCTTGCTAAGCCTGAAGGGAACGTGTGGCATATTTGCAACAAACTGCACATGCTTCAAGAATAATGCAATAGCTGTGCAATTCCACCACATCTAGTGCTAGCTCAGGGATCATATAATCATAGAATCATAGAATGGNTCCAGGGAGGGAGCATCCACAACCTCCCTGGGCAACCTGTTCCAGGGCCTCACCACCCTCACTGGAAAGAACTTCCTCCTAACATCTGTTTTGAATCTCCCCTCTGCCAGTTTAAACCCACTGTCCCTCATCCTGTCATTATAAGATCTTGTAAATAGTCCCTTCCCAGCCTTCCTGTAGGCCCCCTTCAGATACTGGAAGGCTACTATCAGGTCCCCTCAAAGCCTTCTCTTCTCCAGGCTGAAGAGCCCCAACTCTTGTAGCCTGTCCTCATAGCAGAGCTACTGCAGCCCTCTGATCATCTTTGTGGCCCTCCTCTGGACCCGCTCCAACACTTCCATGTCCTTCCTGTGCTGAGGGTTCCAGAACTGCACACAGTACTCCAGGTAGGGTAAGAGGAGTTAGAGAATAGGATCATACCATTCAAGGTATGTGAAGGAACAATCCTCAGGTGAAGAATCAGACTTTCCTGAAATTGCTAGACAAACCTTATCCCAGTTCCAAACTAAGGCAATTCCATCAGTGCACAAGTTGATGGCTGTCCACTGCTGGAAGTGGATAAACCACATTAGCAGATGTAAGTGCATAACCATAGCAGTTGACTGGCACTGGCCAGTCAACTGCTGTAAGATTGCAATCATTGTTTACAGCAAGCAAACCAGCTGGATGGGATAAGGAATATAACTTAAAATCAGTGAGGAGTGTCTGAGGGAGCTAGAGTTGTTCAGTCAGGAGAAGAGGAGGCTGAGGAGAGAAGACTTCATTGGTCTCTACAATTACCTGAAGGGAGATTTGAGTCAGGAGGGGGCCTGCCTCTTTTTGGTGTCAAGCAACAGGACTAGAGGAAATGGTTACAAGCCGTGCCAGGGGAGGTTTAGGCTGGGTATTAGGAAATAGTTCTTCACTGAAAGGGCTATCAAACACTGGGATGATCTGTCCAGGGCAGTGGTGGAGTCACCATCCCTGGGGGTGCTCAAGAACCATGTACATCTGACACTTAGGGACATGTTTTCGTGTTGACCCTTCAGTGGTGGATTGAGGGTTGGACTGGATGATCTTTGAGGTCTCTTCCAACCAGATATGTTTGTTGTGGAAGGCCAAAATAGGCCTAAACATGTCCCGGCTTGCCCAGACATGTTTTCTGCTCTCCTGCTCTTCTGCTGATGAGAGAGCACAGAGCGGGAAAGGAAAACAAAGGCCCTGGTGCCTTAACACAGTACCTGCATATGTTTGTACACTTGTTTGTGTTCTGCCCTAAAAGGTAAAAGCGAGCCCTGACTTTACCTAATATGGTTAATAAGTTTGGTAAATTGCCATTCTGATTGGTTAATCTGTGGCCAAAGACCCATTAGTCTCGGGCTGTATTGATAACCAAAGACCCATTAGTCTCGGGCTGTATTGATAAAAAGAGATGAGTTGGTAAACACAGTGTGTTCTGCCTTAATGTGCTTCTGCTATTACTCTACCTTGTTGTGCTCCTGCCATGCTCTACCTGATGCATAATAACAAGCCCTGATGCTTTGGGTTTGTCTGCCTGGAAACAGGCCTTGTCTCAAGTTTACCAGTATTAGCATTAAGTGATTTCATGCAACAGGCTTACTTAACCAGCATGACATTGTGCTAAGACTACACACCTGCAAGTCCAAGATCAGACTACACACCTGCAAGTCCAAGATCAGACTACACACCAGATCGTCCAAGAGGAAACAAGATCAGGTCAAAGATCATCTTCCTCTCTCCCAGCACCTTGTTAGAGCCTGAGAATATTCTATTACAAGACATAGACAGAACTCCCTGCAAGTGTTTGTGTAACATCTGGAAACTGTAGTTAGCCCTCGGAGATAACTTTTGTGAGTAAATACTCAAAAGTCTCTTTGTAAAACTGTAAAAATCTTAAATGAATCCAAATGCCTTCTGCCTTAAGCAGAAAGGAGCTTCTCAGGTCCCTCTAGTGAGCAAGTGGTATAATCGATCGCAAGAATCTCTTTCCAGTTCTAATAGTTTACTGGTTTTATCGTTACTAGTTATTTCTCAGTTGTTCTAGATCCTCTGTTTTCCATCTGTATAATGTTTTCAGGAGCATTGCAAAGAATCTATTATTAAAATTATGGTCAGTGGCAAGAGTCCTGAATATCCATTTTAATAAACTATACTAATTTTTGAAAAATCCTACCTCACACTGTATCTGTCACTACAATATTCTGTGATTCTGTGAAATTAAGCTTTTTGCTTGTCATGGTTATAGCCAGGAAGGAGGAACCAAAAGTAGTCTCTTCTCTCAAGCACCCAGTGACAGAACAAGAGGACAGAGTCTCAAACTGTGCCAGGGCAGGTTTAGTCTGGACTTTAGAAAGAGGTTCTTCACAGAAAGAGTGATTGGCATTGGAATGGGCTACCTGGGGAGGTGGTGGGGTCCCCATCCCTGGAGATGTTTAAGAGGAGGCTGGATGAGGTTCTTAGTGCCATGGTTTAGTTAATTAAAAGGGTTAGATTGGACTCGATGATCTTAAAGGTCTTTTCCAACCTGGTTAATTCTGTGATTCTGTGTCAGAGGCCAAAGATACTTCACCTGGGGTCTGCAAGGCATTGTGGCCTTAACTGCAGGTTCCTTAACAGCCACATGGGAAGCAGATGTAAGGTGTAATGCCTGAGTATTGAGAAAGCCTGGCATTTATATGCCTCATTTTCCTCATAACATTACTGTCATCAACGAGGTGTTAGCACCAACAATTACTCTGGAGGACTAACTTTGGCTTCATATGCCTTAGAATAAGAAGTTTAGGACAATTCCAAAGCAGTTTTGGTAATACAGAAGAGAGAACATTTAGTGGGTTAAACAGAGTATGCATTTACACAGACATTGACCAAGAGTGCATTTGGATACCGTAGTGACAAATACAATCCAGACTGCAGCACTCTGCAGTACAACTGCAGGGGTAAATTTGAGCACTTTTATACAGAAATCATCTAGGAGGACTCACACTTTTTGGACTGGTCCCTATGCCCAGAAAACTAAAATCCTCAATACTGAACCAGGTTCAGTGCTATCAAAGGGGAGATCCTATCCTACTCCAGCACCTTGACAGTGTGATAAAGAGAAGAACTCCTCAGAAAATCAAGTGATACTTACTGGTTTAATGGAATAGGAGTCCTAATACATTCATTAAGAAAAACAACAAAAAAGCCCACTAATTCTATATGTTCTGATATATAATGTTGTATTAGTGAGTTATTTAGTAAACACTTTGTAAAGATACTTGTACTGCAGGAATAATAATAATCCACAAGGAAAGAGATATTATCTCAGCATGAGGAGGGAGGGCTGCTATTAGTATCTGAAGATTAAAGTACAATTTCTGAAATTCAAGTCTGTTACCTTTTATTTTGATTTTTAGATATAGCAGGCTGTCATGATCGATTTTATTTAACATCTGTGTCTGAGAGTTGTGTGAGGCATCCCATGTGCAGTCTAGATGATTTGTGTGTTTTACAACTTTGTAAAAATCATTCTTCTACTTTTCATCATATTTATTTATTTGATAGTAGCTTCAAGACCATTACTGTATAGAAAAACACACATCTTAGAGAGTGGAGGTGCCCTGTAAGTAAGAAAATATAAGGACCTGAAATACATCTATATGCCAGTAACAACCATTATACTCTCTATCCTATTTACTACTGCTTGTGAAAAATTACAGCAGAGAAAATAAAGAGTTTTTTATTTTAAGATATTCAGATGAATCTGTTTGCAGAGAGCACAATGGAGTGACTAGAGTTGTTGATAAGGGCAATATTTTGAGAATTACCTTCTGTGATTCAGGAAAAAAAAAACAGCCTAGATGCATAATGGGGTGATTGATAGTGGCAGAATGTCCCTTCCTCACTGCACTCTGCTCCCCTCTCCTGCTTTTCTGCTGGCACATTTCCTTGGAGGATGCACAATGACTGATGCACACTTTCTCTTTCAGTTCTTCATTGTTCCCAGAATATTTAGGTTAGAGCATTTTAAGCCTAATATTAGCTAAGCAACAAATATCAGCACTCTGGAACTTCTCCCAGGGAGCAATAAAAATGAGAAGGACAAACTACAGTCACTGCCTGAAGATTTTGGCACTTAGCTCATTGCTCATTCTGCCAGCCAATATGCTCTTAAAACCTGGTCAGTGCTTTTATAGCACAGGCATAAAACCCAGCAATGACTGATGTAACCACTCACTGAAGTCAATTATATAAAAAACCTACTCAGGTTATGAAAATAATTCTATAATCATGGTAAAAATTGCAGAAGTTCTCCTATGAAACAGGCACAGTTGTATGTTGAGGGTATTTTTCCCCCTCTCTGCCTACTATTTAGTACGTAAGAGATCAGAAGGGATACACCTGGAAGAAGGAGATAGAAAATTAAAAATGAAACATCGCTTTATTTTCTCCCCTCTTAACTGAAATTGAACACACTCCAAAAGTAAACTGTTTCCTGCAGCAGTAAACATGTTCGTGAAAACCCAAGAAATTCCTCTCAAATATATTCACATATATACTATATAAATGCAGTAATATAGGGGATAGATAGCCTTAATGGATCATAGACATGTTTTGAGCCCATGCATTCCCCTTCCTGGGTGCTTGTGTAATTCCCAAGACCTGTCCCCACATAAATCTGCCTTTTTAAGGTCATCTACTCTGTGAGCTTTCATAGTTAGTTGAGTTTTGTTGATTGCAGTTTATCCATGTTAGCTCCACTCAGACCTGGGATTTCTCCTTGAGATCATCTTTCTGTCTACTTTAAACTACCCAGATGAAAAGCAGACTGGGGAGAGAAAAAGGTTGTGTGCTGCACGTACCGATGATAGCAGGCTTGTACTCTCTGTTGCAAAATCACAAACTAGGAATCACTATAACGTTATGATAGGGTATTTATATTCCACATGCTTGATCTACACACAGTGCCAAACTCTTAATTCCTGTGTACTTTCCCAGATAAGTTCTTCACATGATGATTGGTTATCACTAAATTGCCTTCACAGGGATTAACTGTGTCTAGTTTGTGGTTCAAATGGTAAGCAGAGTTTTCTCAGAGACAGAATCCTTCCTGATATCATGGAATTAGAAAATGTCAATGGATAAAACATAAAAAGAACAGAAGATGAATTCAGGGAGTCTCAGAAATAGCAGTGGTGACCAGTTCACACTCAAGTCCATGTAAAAGCTAAAGCCATGAAGAATAACAACTTGCTGCTGATCTTTAGTAGTAACACCTGGCTGAGGTAGCTGACTGTGGATGCACATAGTTACAATTACATCCAGAAACAGGAAGAGAGGAGGAGTATCTTTATGAACCTGGACATGGAGAAAGCCCATTTTGCTGTCATCCAAAAACACTCATCCAGAAATAATGCTCAGTGAGTACAAAGTACTGCTACTGATGGGCCCAGTCTTGCTTGCAAGGATATCATCACTAGCTGCAATTATCACTAAAGCTGTCCTAGTGGATTATCAGTGAACCTTTTTATTTCTTGCGTTAAGCTGGTGATAGAAAGTTCGATGACCATCAAGACTATTTTCAATGCAGGAAAGATACAAATATTATCAGCAAAAAGGTGTACAATTGAGATTATCAGGGAAACAGAAGAAAACAGCAATTGATCTACATAAGGTCTTGAAAATTCCCAATTTAAAAAAAAAAAAATATTTAGGGGGGATAAAAATCAGCAAGAAAAGCTAGAGGTAAAAGCTGAAAGCTACAATACTGAAAAATGAAGAAATGTGTCTTTCCAGCATAATGTAACCATGGTAGCCAAGGAAAATATGTTGTGATGTAGGAAGTGTCCACAGCACAAGAAAAGATCACAGAAAACCATGTAAGAGAACTTTCAGAGCAGGAGAGAGTAAGGAGGTCAGAGCAGAGGGAGGTCAGGCCTGTATACATGAAAGTTGATAAATGGTAATTCAGTGTAATGATTCTAAGCCACGTGTTTGGCAAACTGAGACATGAAGAGAAGCAAGGAGAAGCAATAAGGTCAAATATGCACGAGATTTTGGGGCATATCTGATCCTACCTTTCATTGTTAATTTGTATTAAAGAACAGGAGATTACAATAGCATTTAGGAAGGGGAGGATTGAGAATTAAGAAGAGAACATCTTTGTGAATTAAGAGCATCGTGAAGGAAGCAAAGAGAGTAGACTTTGAAAAATAGACGAGGTTTTAATTTTTTCACTGGCAGCTCCAGAAAGAGGTAGTGATATAACACAAAGAATGTTTTAATTTGATAATGTCACATTAGAAATCTGTAGAACTAACACCTGAATCTCCTAATGCTAAGAGAATATCTTAACCATAGAATCATTCATCTTCTCCCATGTTCTGCAGTTTCATCACCACAAACTTCCATGAATAATTCAGGAAGCACTTTGACACTGGTCTCATTAATAAGACATATAATCAAGAAGATGTTTAAATAATGATGTAGAAAAGGCAGAAGAACTCAATAAATATCTAATTCCATAAGAAGCCAAAGAAGTACTTCCCATCCCATCCCTAGTAAAGAAGAAGGATGTTAAACTGAATGCCTCTGAGGTGTGGACATTAGAAAGCAAATGGGTTAGGTTAATTTTTAATAAATCTCAGATTACAAAGGAAATTCAAGAAGACAAAAATAGTGTTAATGTTATGTCAATGTTCAAAAAAGGTTGGTGCCTTTTAGCATTGAATGTACCCTGGGACAAATTATTTAATTGGGAATAATTTGACAAGTCAGGAATTATAAAAATACAGTTATTTTTATTTTTCCAAAAACCACCACCCCTAAACTATATACAAACTATTGGTTGGGGGTTTTTTGCAGGTTTTAATTCAGTCAGGAATTTTCACGAGGAGGCTTATGAGCAATTTTTGATAATTTGGGAAAGTCACAAAATCGTAGAATCATAGAATGGCAAGGTGGGAAGGGACCTCAAGGATCATCTAGTTCCACCCCCCTGCCATAGGCAGGGACACCTCCCACTAGCACAGCTCACTCAAGACCTCGTCCAACCTGGCCTTGAACACCTCCAGGGAGGGAGCAGCCACAACCTCCCTGGGCAACCTGTTCCAGTGCCTCACCACCCTCACTGGAAAGAACTTCCTCCTGACATCTAGTCTAAATCTCCCCTCTGCCAGTTTAAACCCACTGTCCCTCATCCTGTCATTATAAGATCTTGTAAATAGTCCCTTCCCAGCCTTCCTGTAGGCCCCCTTCAGATACTGGAAGGCTACTATCAGGTCCCCTCAAAGCCTTCTCTTCTCCAGGCTGAAGAGCCCCAACTCTTGTAGCCTGTCCTCATAGCAGAGCTGCTCCAGCCCTCTGATCATCTTCATGGCCCTCCTCTGGACCCACTCCAACACTTCCATGTCCTTCCCGCGCTGGGGCCTCCAGAACTGTACACAGTACTCCATATGGGGTCTGCTGAGAGCAGAGTAAAGGGGGAGTACACAGTACTCCAAAAAAATGGAGAAGGCTAAGCCACAAGATAGCTTTACTCCACTTAGAAACCAGAGGCAGGGAGCCCTAGGGAAAAGCCAAGAGATTTACTCAGGAGGGCAGAGTAGGAATTTAGGTATAGTCCCTGGATCTCCTCTGCAGCAGCCTCTGGAAACTGCAAGTTTTATAATCTAATTATGGAACCATGCAGCATAAGTCCAATGCAAATGGAACCTGCCAAAGAGAAAGTGTCTCCAGACACAGCTTCCATGAGGCAGATCTTGTGGCACAATACTGCCTCAGCAGCACAGTGACAGCCACACTGCAGGAAACCAAGATACACCTGTCCAAGGAGAAACTGGGCCCAGGTGCCACAGACAAATCTCTCAAGTGGACCTAATGGATTTAATGCAGTTATTGGACTTGCTGTTGTTTTCTGGTCACTCTATTTAAGTCTTTCCTAGACAATATGTCCAGTGCAAATATAGACTGGGTGCAAAGGATTCAGCCAATCACAATCCCAGATTGCAGTGTGGGCTTTCCAATGAGTGAGTACACGTGTGGGAGCAGGAACAACAGCCTTTTGCTGTTCCCTGTTTGAGCCCGCAGGGGAGGGGAAAGCAGTCTTGCACCTTTGTCATCCACCATTCAAACCTTCACTGACAGAGTGAGGGGAAGGAATTTTGGAGTGCCCTACAACACCAAATAACAGAAAAGCTGGCAGAAGGCTGAATCTATAGCAGGAGATGGAAATAAAATTTCAAGATGTTAAATCATGCTGCTGAAACCAATCTCATTTTTTTGTACCACAAATTTGTTTGATAATGGATGTGTGGCAGAGGCTTGTAAGTATTTGCCTTAGTATCACATGACAATCTGATTAAACATGTAGTTCTGAAACCTAACAAATCTGGCTTTCTAGGGAATTGTGTCTCTCTTGGTTAATTGACTGTTCAACAGCGTTACACTGTTGACTCTGCACATATCATCAACAGAGGGCTGCAGGGTATTTCAAAATGACAAACATGCTGTCACTTTCGAAGCTACCCAATGGTCTCAGAAATTACTGAGTAATATTTCAACTCTATTAGTGTTTTCCTATAACTATATACTTTCATGTAATATATTTCTCTGTAGGGTATTTATCTCTCTGCAAATGACCTTGAAAATGACAGTTTCAAAAATACTGGGGGAGTGGGTTGGTGGGAAGTGTGTGGAAACAGGCACCTTATCTGCTTCCATGGGAGTAAGAGTACCAGGAGCACTGTAAAAGCCTAACAAATAACTCTTCTTTCATGGATTAAAAATTCTCCATCTGACGGAACTCAGAAAGCAGTGATCAGTAAGAAACCATAAACAAATGACACCATTTCTAAATAAACCTCTCAGATGTTAGTATTCTAAAATAGCAGACTACTCTACATGGTAAAAAAATAAAGCGTTTAGTGAAGTTACGGGAGACCTCTATAAGGTGAACCCTCAAAAGTATATTTTAAGAAAGTCAAGTTCAAGCTCAAACAAAAAGGAACAAATGAATCAAGCAGTAACACAAGATTGGGAGGTGTACTCTGGAATGCATTAACTGCAAGGAAGGTTTAGAGATCACATAGAAGAACAGTATGAGGTAACTGTGTGACAGTGCAGGTAAGGAGCTTAGTCTATTTGGGGTATAATGCTAGAAAAAACATATTTTACATCTACAGAAGAAATAAAGGACCAAAAGGCTTATTTTAAACCAGGCATATCAGATGGGCTATTGAGAATTCTATGAATAGGTGTGTTTATACCAGAGAACCTAAGTGCTTGCCTTAGCAAGGTGGAAACTTCAGAAGTCAGTGAAGGCCCTTGAAATTCAAGATTTTTAACTTCCCGATAATGTCTGTCGTGGTAGGCCTAAGCAGGCCGAATTAGGCTTGTACATGTCCTGGCTTGCCTGGGCACATTTTTCTGCTCTCTCTCCTTCTGTTTTGGGGAGAGCAACTGTGGGAGGGAGGACAGAGAATCTGGAGCCACTGAGTCTGGTGTCTGTGGCCTGCCCAGCAATGTGGTAAACAAGGTGCACAGGGTTGCCTTGCGCAAGGCCCGCGTTCTGCCCAAAAAGGGGTGGGGTGAGCCTATGGCTTCACCCAATGTGGTCAAGTCTTGAATAGCTGCCATTTGATTGGCTATCCTGTGGCCAGGGGCCCTTTAGTCTCGGGCAGTATTGGATGAAGGGAGATCAGCAAGGAGCACTGCGTGTGCTTTGCCATTACAAGCTGTGGCTGCTATTGCATCCCTGCCTGCTGCCTCATTGATCCTGAGCTGAGGCTCTGATACATGTCACGTGTTCAGCCTGCACAGCCGGCGTGACACCGTGCCCAGACTGCACACCACAAGACATCTGCCTGCACCTGAAAGCCTTCTGCCCAGGGGGAAGCCCTGGAGGTCCA
>VWZE01006346.1:833352-893147 GCA_013396675.1 Eubucco bourcierii | reverse complement strand
CCAGTTTAGTCGAGTTCAATTAATATATATATTTAATAGTTATTTTTAGATCCTATTATAACCTGTATATAGTTTTCATAATGATGCAGGAACCTGTTACTATTATTATTTTGGTGATCGGGGTGCTGCGAGTTATGAATGTTTAATATTAATAAATTCTATTAATATTTTTAAAATATCATCTTACAGTAATTAATTACCCCTTCCACAACAATGTCATGCTGTATACTTTCATATAATAATCTGTAGGGTTTTTATCTCTCTGCAAATGACCTTGAAAATGACAGCTTGAAAATATGAAATATGAAAAATTACTTCGAAAACAACATGATACCAGAGTCCATTCTTTGTCTTGGAAACAAACTGGGATGCTCTAGACATGACCATACTATTCAATTCCAATGGATAAGAGCTACATCCAACCAGCCTCTTGGGCAAATCTCTGACTAAGTTAACTAAACCATGAATGCCAAAGCAGCACCAGGAATTGCTTCAACACTTTAACCAAGGGCACTTGGAGGCGTATCTTGGCTTGATGTTTTTTGTGGCTGTCACCTCAATCACTCAGAAGTCATCATGGTGTATGTAGTACAGAAAGTTCTGCACAGTAATTCACCCTCCTGCAAACACTGTACTCACACTGTAAACAGATGGAGTTTTCACCTTGAAAACCCAGCCAAGACACCATGAAGCAGGGTTCTTCTACGTATCTAAACCTTTGACAATTTGTCCTCTGGTGTGACCTGCAGTCCCTAGCTCCCTGACTGACTGTATTAAGTCAACCACTTAAACACTGGTACCATCCCTACCATTCCCACCTTTTCCTATGCCCATGCAGGTGTTTGTTTTTCAATGAAAACCAGAGTAGGGTGAGCCTCTTCATTCCAAATCCTTGTAGAGGGACACAGGAGGTGAAAGGTTTAGCCCATAGAGGCAACATTAACCTCAAAGCATCTTAATTTCTGAATTTATTTATATTTATTGTGAAGTATGGGATTTTTGCCAGTTTTGTTATCTGGTAAGTATAAGAAAAAAGAAAAAGAAAAAAAAAAGTGTCCCATGTTACTGTTTCACAGAATTAAAGCACCACACTACACACTACATATTCATCACTTGGCAGAAACATCCAAATATTTCTGTGTCATGCAAGAAGAAGTAATATCTTCTGGGGTCCAGGCTTCATTCATGTGTCCTTTCACAGATCTTATTTGCGATCCTCAATTTAAATTCCAGACACCATTTTCTGCTTGCATCTTCATAGCTAATGGAATCCTGAGACTTGCTTAATATATTTGCAGATGTGGAATGTCAAAACAAATGGAAGATTTTTTTTCTTTTACCTATTTAATATAATTTACTATCTGTATATAAAGTATGTTATTAAAGCACTATAATCTTAAATCTGAATTTTCAGCAGACCAATAAAAGGCATTTCAGAACTATGTCTCTGACAAATTTTGATTTTTCAGTGATTTTCATTGCATTGTAAGCACTGTTCAGATGCTGAAGACTGAATAAAAGGGATTTCTTACCTTCTCATGCACTTACTTCCAACTAGAAAATAATTTAACAAATTTTTCCTTAAGAATATGTGTGATGGTTTGGGAGTTACCTGCCCCCCACACACACACTGTAAAATCACCCAGACTAGACTCAGCCAGCTGAAAGTTAAGGACTGAAGCTCTATTTACAGCTCAGCACAATGTACAAGCAGATGGATACACCTATGTACAGGAATATTTACAGAAATGTACAAGTTAAAGGCAATACAGAAACACAACATCCCTCCTAGAAATCAGAGACCCCAGGAGGGGCTCCCAACCACCCTTCCACCTTCTCCCCATCCCTCTACCTTACCCCAGGGTTTGGCTTACACGCAAGGTGAGTTTGGAGGATTAGCCAGTGGGGTTAAAAGTAGAATGGTTAGTTAGGTTATTCAGCAGAGAGACCAAGACCAAAAACAGATGGAGGGCCCAAGACTCTCTGAGAGAGAGTGTCTTATTTATGTTTGCGTTCTTGTTCTTATACATCTCAGCAAGCCTATGAGTGAAGCAGACATCACCATTGTTTTCTTTTTCACACCCTGTAATATAATCTTCATTCATATTCCAATTAGCCTCAAACCAACACAATATGTCATATAGGAGTATATCAGATTTCAGCAGAAAAAGTATAACTTTGAGAAAATATGTTCATGATCAGATGAACACCATTCTTTACACAGCTAAATAAATAACTTTAGCATAACATTTTAGCAAGTATTAGCCGAGGTGTCACATCTGATCCATCCTATTAACATATCACCAATCACAGCATCAGCTAATTTTATGGCCCACTAATCTTTTAGAATATAAAGCAATGATAGAATTGGTTATTAGGCACCTGATAATATGAATAGAATTATGGGAATAATTGGCTAAATATCTGTTAGAATTGACAGTAATGGGTAAAATTGTCTGCCTTTGTGATGCACCACAGCTTCTTGGAATCAAAGAGGTAAAATTCTTAATGCCATTTTAGGACCCACATTTTCCTATTGTTCTGTTTATTGTGCACATGATACTATCATTGTGACTTACCAAAACCCTGGCAACTGCTAAAATCACATAGAATAGTAAAGCACTAAAGTATTCTTTAGTATATTTTCAGAAGGTCTTGTAATGACAGGACAAGGGGCAATGGGTTTAAACTGGCAGAGGGAAGATTTCGACTAGATGTCAGGAGGAAATTCGTTCCAGTGAGAGTGGTGAAACACTGGCACAGGTTGCCCAGGGAGGTTGTGGCTGTTCCCTCCCTGTAGGTGTTCAAGGCCAGAACGAGGTCTTGAGTAACCTGTGCTAGTGGGAGGTGTCCCTGCCTATGGCAGGGGGTTTGAACTAGATGATCCTTGAGTTCACTTACAACCTTACCATTCTATGATTCTATGATTCTATGATTCTAGATGAATAGGGTTTATCAAAAACAAATTCTTATTATATAATAATCATCACATATCCTCTTGTTATTGAAAACAGGACATGGGAAAATCTTACTATCTTGTTTACTTGACAGACAAGGTTTCATAATGGTCTGATAGCTATTTACCTCTTCAATTTACAGAAGATGGAAAATTCAGTAACTTTAGCTTCTTCACTTATTACAGAGGCTTTTGGATAAAACTTAAACACATTAACTAGAATACAGTGCCATAGCCACTGTCCTTTGTTAAATAAAGCCTTGCATGATGCAAATACTCATGTCGAAACAGCATGACACATCTGTGTGTAATGACAGTTTGTAACACATGTCAAAACATTTCGTGTGAGCCCTTTGATTCCCAAGCTCAGCATCTCCAGTAACTATTCACAGAATCACAGAAACATCCAGGTTGGAAAAGACCCTCAGGATCACCAAGTCGAACTGATATTCTCACTCTACAAGGTTCACCCTAAACCATATCCCCAGTCACCACATCCAAACAACTTTTAAACACATCCAGGGTTGGTGACTCCACCACCTCCCTAGGCAACCCATTCCAATGCCTGAACACTCTTTCTGTGAAAAAATGTTTCTTAGTGTCCAGTCTAAACCCACCCAGTTGGAGCTTGAGGCCATTCCCTCTTCTATCACTAATTATCTGTGAGAAGATATCAGCACCAACCTCTCCAAAACATACTTTCAGATAGCTGTAGATGGTAATGAGGTCTCCCCTCAGCCTCCTCTTTATCAAACTAAACATCCTGTAGTGGGTTGAGGAACTTCCCCCCGCACCCCCATCTGAAATTTGCCAGACTAGCTCAGACAGCTTGGAAGTAAGATAAAGCTGTGTTTACAGGAAAGCTAAATTTCCAAGAATATATACACAATGTATTTACATGTATTTAAAATTATATACAATTTAGAAACAATAAAGAAATCCAAAGTTGCCTCCTGGACAAAGAAGGGGTCCCCAGAAGCACCAACTTCACCCTCTTTCTCTCCCAGACAGAAAATAACCAGCAAAGCTTATATGGTATCTGTTAGCCAAGTTTAGTGGAAGATATTAGAGCAGTCTGAAGGAAAAGCAAAGGGAGCAAGTGCTCAAGAGCAAAGAGGGAAGAATTGTTTGTACTTGGGCTTTCTATGCCTTTTAGCAAACCAATGAATGGTATAGACTTTATCATTATTTTCATTTTGCAACCAGTGATCTAATTTCTCTCATTAGAATATTACAATCAGTCTTAAACCAGCACACATCCCCAGCTCCTACAGTTGCAGATTTATTCTCCAGACCCTTCACCAGCTTCATTGTCCTCCTCCAGCACCTCAACATCCCTCTTGTGTTGAGGTGTCCAAATCTGAACAAAATACTTGATTCTGTTTAGCTTCTAATTCCAAGAGTGATAAAAACTAGATTCTGAACTACTTACGCTTCATGAGTGAAGTAGTAGTGTTTTATATTATGTTCTGAGGAAAAAATCTGAAGTTAAAGGGACTTCCCTGACTGACCAAAATGGGCTTTGAGTTCTTAGCCAGCAAAAAAAATTCTTGCAACAGTCTTTCCCAAATTCCCATTGTCTTCCTTCTATTTCTCCAGTAAAATCAAGCTTTTAAAAAAAAAAAAAGGAAAATATATTCTACTCCTTTATAATTTTTTCAGTCACTGCTCTAAGATGCAAATACACCATTGAAAACAATCTTTTCAGCCATGCAAGTTGTGTACTTGAAAATGCATTTTAATTGTGCTCGGGGTTACAGATATATTAATAATTTATTCTCTTAATATCCAATTTATGGTAAATTGGGTGCCTTAAAGAATAAAAGCACAAGTGCACAGTCAGAAGAAGTAAGGGGTCAGTATAATTATGGGCTAGACAGTGTTCATGATGAAAAATAAAAGACTGGATGTCAGGAGAGAAATTACATGATCAGTTGCTTGATTTCATATTCTAATGCTGTAGGACTTTCCGCCTCCTGAAACCTTTACAGTCATTGAATCATATAATCATAGAATATACTGGATTTGAAGAGATCTTTAGAGGTCAACTAATCCAGCCCCCCAGTAGTAAGTAGGAACATCCCCAAGTAGATTGTGCTGCTCAGAGTCTCAAGTCTGACCCTGAATGTCTCTAGGGGTGGGGCGTCCACCACTTTCCTGAGCAACCTGTTTCAGTGTTCCACCACAGAATCATAGAATGTTAGGGGTTGGAAGGGACCTCCAGAGATCTAGTTCAAGCCCCTGCCAAAGCAGGACCACTGAGAGCAGGCTGCATAGGAATGCATCCAGGAAGGTTTTGAAAGTGTTCAGAGAAAGACTCCACAATCTACCTGTTCCACTGCTTCATCATCCTCATAAAGAAGTTTCTCCTTATGTAAAGATGGAACCTCCTGTGTTCCAGTTTATACCCATTGTTCCTTGTCCTGTCACTGGGGACCACCAAAAAGAGACCACCATCTTCATCCAGACACCCACTCCTCAGATATTTATAGAAGTGAACAAGAGCCCCCTTCTTCAGCATTCTCCTCTCAAGACTAATACCACCTCATAATACAGAAGTTATTCCTAATGTCCAATCCATATCTTCCCTTCTCTAGTTTAAAACCATCACGTTTTGCCCTAGTGCCACAGGTATTTGTAAAGAATCCTCCCCAGTTTTGTTGTAGGTCCCCTTCGTATACTGGAAAGCTTCTATAAGTCTGCCCAGAGCCCTTTCTTCTCCAGGCTGAACTCTCTGCCTGTCTTTGTAGAAGAGGTGCTCCAGCACTCTGATCAGTGGGTCCAGCCCTCCTCTGGACCCACTCCAGCAGGTTTGTGTCCTTCTTGTGTTGAGGGCCCCACAGCTGAACACAGTACTCCAAGTGAGGTTTCACCAGAGCAGAGTACAGTGCCAGAATCACCTCTCAATCTGTTGGCCACACTTCTTTTTTATTCAGCCCAGGATGTGTCTGGCCTTCTGGGTTGCAGGTGCACATTGTTGGTGAACATTGGCTTATGTCTCTTTTTTCATTCACCAGTACTCCCAAGGCCTTTTTTGCAGGGTCGCTCTCAATCTCATGACTCCCACCTTGTCCAGGTCCCTCTGAATGACATCCCATCCCTTTGGCATCTTGACTGCACCATATAACCTAGTGCCATTTGTAATTGCTGAGGGTGCACTTGATCCCACTGTTGGTATCACTGATGAAGATGTTAAACTTCTAGTATGGACCCCTGAGGGACACCATTTGTCACCCGTCTCCATCTGGACATCAAGTCATTGACCTCTACCCACTGGATGTAACCATCCAGAGAATTCCTTATCCTCCCTACTGTACAAGCATCGAATCCACATCTCTCCAATTCAGAGAGAAGGATGTTGTGTGGGACTGAGTCAAAGGCCCTGCAGAAGTCCAGATAGACATCCATTGCTCTTCCCTTGTCCACTGGTACAATTACACCACCACAGTAAGTCAGTAGGTTCATCAGGCAGGACTCACCATTGGTGAAGTCAAGCTGGCTGTCTCAAATCACCTCCCTGTCCTCCAGGTCTCTTACCAGTTTCTAGAAGGATCTGTTCCATGATTTCCCAAGGCACAGGGGCAAGGTTGACAGGTTCGTAGTTCCCAGAGTCTCTTTTTACCCTTTTCACAAATGGGTGTAAAGTTTTCCTTCTTTCAGTCAGCAGGGACTCCACTTAACTGCTTTATATAACGTGTACAAAGGAAATGTAAAGTATTTGCAAGGTATGTCATGACACATCCTTAAAGACTTTGTTACAAAATAATTTTTTACCATGTTGTTTATTTGTGAATTCCTAGGTTGGATATCTATGTACAGGAGACTTCTGGGTGACTTGTAGTCACCGTTCCACTGAATTTAATGAGCTTTGCTCTTGTTCACAGAGGATTTGCCCTCATGCTTTAAGCGAGGTTAGTATATAAATAAGCAGCCAAAGAAGGGGAGGGA
Organism: Eubucco bourcierii; assembly: GCA_013396675.1. Classification (NCBI taxonomy): domain Eukaryota; kingdom Metazoa; phylum Chordata; class Aves; order Piciformes; family Ramphastidae; genus Eubucco; species Eubucco bourcierii. The sequence continues at coordinate 886,243 of VWZE01006346.1, read as the reverse complement.
AAGAGGGAGGAAAACCAAACATGGACAGAAAACCCATTTCAGGAACTCAAATTTTATCCCTACCTTCTTCAAATACAGACAGATCACCTGAGCTTGCTAAATTAGGCAAATATATGCATGTGAGATGCATGTATTTATGGTACTGGAACCTTAACTGGCTATCTCTTGAGGTTTTTTGCATGACATCAAAAAATAAATTGAACAGATGCTGTAATTAAAACATAATCGATGTTTAGCATGTTTAATTCTGTGAGAAAGACCAGAATTTGACCATTTCATATACTATATTTGCTAGGACAGGGGTTTTTTGTTGGTGGTGGTGGTGGGGTTTTTTTTGTTTGTGTTTGGTTTGTTTGGGGTTTTTTTGTTCAGGTACTGTGTCTGCTCTGCTGCTTTTTCAGTTAGCTTTGAAGGTTTTTAATGCAAATAGAGTTGCCTCTGGAGAGTCTTCAAAACCAATTTTTTATTTTTATTTCTAAAAAATAGTTTTCCTCATGCATTCATGCATGGGTATAATTAACTCTATGTACTTCTACTGCCCTGCAAGTGTCTGCAAGCCCTGGTAACAGGAAAAGGACTCATGTTGCACCAGGTTCTGTAAAAATACAAACCAAAATGATGGTCCTAGGTCAGTAGATTTCACACACTAAGTGACAAGAAGACTTATATATCCCTTTTCTTCCATGGAAGCTGAAGCATCACATAGGAAGGCAAAACTCAAGACCTAAGTAGAAGTGCAATGATTCTGAGCAACTTTGTTCAGGAAGACAGTGGTAAAATATTGGCTGGAGAGGCCAGAGCTCACCAGAACTATATGCAGTTCTCTATTTCTTTAATTTCATGAGATGTGTCAGGTCTAAGGCCTTAAGCTTTCTGTCCCTTGGCAGTGTTCCACATGCTCCCAGAGCCTTTTCTTTTACAGTCACCTCGGTGACCTGTGTCCTCCTTTATATTGCTTTGAACAAGTAGAACTGTAGCAATTTTTCTCCTTTTGGTACAGTCAGTCAGAGCTACAGAAACTCTTTGCCATCATGTAGTGAATCTGGGTATGTGTCCATATTTCTAAGACCTGCCTGAGGCAAGGGAGCACTGGAAGAGGTTGGAGTGATCTGGCATCACCAGGTGGGCTGCTTTCTTCAGAGCCTGTCCACGGACAGAGACCATCTCCAGCCTGGAATGGGGCCCTGGTGGCCTTTTTTTCCTCCCATTCACTCTCGGAGGGATATGGAGATGGAGAAATGGCCAACCAAACCACAGAGTAAAGCCCTTCTCTGGGAGGCAGGCAGGGAGCACGGACACCACCCGGGCTGCAGTCCAGGAGTTTCTGTAAGCCGGGTGGTGGCAGAAGAGAGTCCGCTCTGCCATCAGAAGGCCATGGTTGGGCAAGTGTTGGGGTGTAGGGAAACATTCTGTATTAATTGGACATATGAGCAACCCAAGCCGTGCTAACTGCTAAATTGTATGTTGAAGTTTCACAGCCTACATGAAAAGTTTATCCGAAGGGCCAAGGACACCACCTGCAAGCAGCCCCCAGAGGCATGAGAAATAACAACCAAGCAGGAAGATCAAAAGCAAAACAAGGGGTGATTTGAACAAGGGGCATTTTGATGAGCTATCCTCTTGGTCTCTCACAGCTCGTGCCTTAACGACTTACACCAACTAGAAAATTCCATGAGAGTTTGCATCTGGGAGATTTAGGCCAATTGCATGGGGCCACAGCTTGTCGCTTAATGATTTGTACCAATTGCTTTGTAACATCTTTGTCAGTGACATGGACAGGGGAATGGAGTGCACCCTCAGCAAGTTTGCAGATGACACCAAGCTGTGTGGCACAGTCGACTTGCTAGAGGGCAGGGATGCCATCCAGAGGGACCTGGACAGGCTGGAGAGTTGGGCCCAGGCCAACCTGATGAAATTCAATAAGGCCAAGTGTAAGGTCCTGCACCTGGGTAGGCACAATCCCAAGCACAAATACAGGCTGGGTGGTGAATGGCTGGAGAGCAGCCCTGAGGAAAAGGACCTTGGAGTCTGGGTTGATGAAAAGCTCAACATGAGCCTGCAGTGTGCACATGCAGCCCAGACAGCCAACCGAGTCCTAGGCTGCATCAAGAGAAGCGTGGCCAGCAGGGCAAGGGAGGTGATTCTGCCCCTTTACTCTGCTCTCGTCAGACCCCACCTGGAGTACTGTGTGCAGTTCTGGAACCCTCAGCACAGGAAGGACATGGAAGTGTTGGAGCGGGTCCAGAGGAGGGCCACAAAGATGATCAGAGGGCTGGAGCAGCTCTCCTATGAGGACAGGCTGAGGGAGTTGGGGCTCTTCAGCCTGGAGAAGAGAAGGCTTCGAGGGGACCTGATAGTAGCCTTCCAGTATCTGAAAGGGGCCTACAGGAAGGCTGGGGAGGGATTATTTACAAGGTCCTGCAATGACAGGACAAGGGGTAATGGGCTTAAACTGGCAGAGGGGAGATTTAGACTGGATGTTAGGAGGCAGTTCTTTACAGCGAGGGTGGTGAGGCACTGGCACAGGTTGCCCAGGGAGGTTGTGGCTGGTCCCTCCCTGGATGTGTTCAAGGCCAGATTGGATGAGGCCTTGAGTAACCTGTACTAGTGGGAGGTGTCCCAGCCTATGGCAGGGGGTTGGAACTAGATGATCCTTGAGGTCCCTTCCAACCTTACCATTCTATGATTCTATGATTCTATGAATGGGCTGGCCTGAACAGCCTGTTGAAGGGTATATAAATATATGTTCATATTCAATAAATGGGCATTGCTTGGATCATATTGGTCTGTGTGTGGCTCTGTCCAGGATCTCCTGCTGAAGAAGAAGTCCTGCCTTTGCTACACTGAGGGGCTGTGGTGGCGCGGGAGGAAGCAGGAATGGAGGGTGGGGTGAGGGCCATCTGCAGCTTGATGGCTTCTCTGCTATACTCTGGAAAGAAGAGTCCCTCTGGAACTGGGCTGAGCAGTGATTTTCACCCCACGGTGGAGCTCGGACCCCGACAGGGTCATCTCAGGCTGAGTCCCATGGCGCAGAGCAGCGCCATGGTTTCCCAAGCCTCTCTGGGACCTACAGCCCATCTTCTGGATTCCTGCGTAACCCAGCACATAAATGGGTATTAAGGTTTCTGGCCTTGCAGAAGAACCGAGCTGAGGAGCCAGGGCTGAGGGTCCGGCAGGCGTAGAGCAGCGGGGCTCGGTCTCGCAGGCACTCATCAGGTTGAGGACCCTCGGAGTGCTTTAGATTGCCGACAGTCAGACAGCCCAGCACTGTCCCACCTGTGGTTCCATTTCCTCGGATTTGCTGAAGGACAAACACTGCAACTGCAGAATCTTGTGCTAGTTTCAACACCAAGCTGCCTTCTCCACACCAAGCATCTGCTTTTGGCTGTCAGAGCGGCGTAAAGGGCGTTTAGGTAACTGTGGGAATGGCCCTCCCAGTGTTTCACCAAGTTAAATAAATCTTTCTCTGACACATTACTTCCCGCTGGTGAAGCTGCTTACTGCACAGCTTTGATGGATGCTTCACTGTGTGAAAGGAGGATCAAATCACCGACCTCACGAAGGATAAAACCCTGACCTAAAGCATGATAAATGAGCTGAGGATTGGAAAGGTCTGTGAGGGTTGTGTAGCTGCTCCCTTGAGTACCTCTAAGATTGCCTCACCGTTTCAGTTTTGCTGGGAAGCTTGCATGCTTGCAGATTCACCAGCATACCTGTGCTCCCAGGTTCACATCCCTTCTTCTCCAAACTCTCCCAAGCCCTCTGTTGTGTGAGTTGAGGGAACAGACCTTCTGTACCATGGACTGCAATATAGTCAGCACTTTCCATAGCATGATCATCATTGTGAAGTGTTATATTTGACCTTGATTTTTCTTTCTCAGTGTAAACATCAACAATTTGACTAAATGATCTTAAAGGTCTTTTCTAACCAAATGATTCTGTGATTCTAATGTCTTGTATTCCTTTATTTGTATTCCCCACTAATTCTTCTTCCAAAAGGAAACCTGTCTAGAGTATGAGCTGTCAGATGTCATTACGTGTTATCAGGAAGCTGTGAACATGCATATTTCAGGGGTGACTGATCCATAATGTTTGCATAGTTAATGCATATTTGTATTTATGCATCTCCATGCCTTCTGGAGCATTGCGAGTCATGGAACTCCTTGAGTGGAGAGAAAGTAGGCAGCCTGAAGGAAATTGGTTCAGTGACTGATCACCTATCCCACTTGACATATCTGGAGCCCCCAACACACTGAACTCTTGGAGCGAATCCAGAGGAGAGCCACAAAGATGATCAGAGGGCTGGAGCACCTCTGCTATGAGGACAGGCTATGAGAGTAGGGAGTCTTCAGCCTGGAGAAGCGAAGGCTTCAAGGACACGTTGTATTAGCCTTCCAGTACCTGAAAGAAGGGAGACTACAGGAAGGCTGGGGAGGAACTATTTACAAGATCTTTTGATGAGAGGATGGGGAGTAACAGGTTTAACCTGGAAAACGGGAGATGTTGGGTGTTGGGAAGAAGTTCTTTACTGTGAGGGTGGTGAAACACTGGAACAGGTTGCGCAAGGAGGTTGTGGATGCTCCCTCCCTGGGGGTGTTGAAGGCTAGGTTGGATGAAGCCTTGAGCAACTTGTTTTAGTGGGAAGTGTCCCTGTCTATGGTGGGGAGGTTGGAACTAGTTGATCTTTGAGGTCCCTTCCAACCTAAACCATTCTATGATTCTAGATACAGTAAAGCTTGTTGTTAGCTGACATTTCTAAAACTGGTGCAAATATATGCAAAACCAGAGCTCATCTGCCATTGTGTTTAAAATCGTTTATGTTTCCTACCCATTAAGTGGTAATTAGTTGAACTTAAAAATCAAATAATAGTAATAAGCACTATGCCTTGATGCAATAGTATTGTTAATATCCTCTGATTCTTGGCAAACTGATATTATTTGAAGTTCACATTTAAAAAAAAAAAGCATCTCAAAACACATTTGGAAGTCAATGGTGTAAAATATGGAACAGGTCTTAATTAGTTATTTAATTAAGTTTACTACTAAGAATGAGGTCTAACTATGTGTGATCCCATACAACATTCTTCTTTGCACACTCTGGTATTTGTTGCTCCTATAATTTAGTAGAGTTCATAAAATCAGTTATTTTGGTTTTGGCCATAAAAATCAAATTTTCAGTGTTAGATACATTCCTTTATGAAACATAAATCTCTGTGTGTATATGTATGCATACACACATGAAAGACGGATGCATATGCAAAGAAAGGTAGCCTTGTGAAGTTACAGGACTTCAGGGGCAGAAGATCTCTTCTAACCTTTATGTATTTTCTCTTTCATCTCAGGGATAAAAGTTAAGGTGGTTCAGTTTCTTTCCATAAAATAGTATGTAGCAGTTTGTAAAACAGTGATCTTAAACATGCACCTGTCTTGCAGAGATATTGTTTACAGTGAATTGTTTCCTCTGGCAGTAAACTGCCTGATGCATACTGATTGATATTTGTGTATTGCCCCTTAGAGAACACTATTGGTATGAAATCTAGTCAGTTAAGAGCGTTCTTTCACAACAGGGCTTAGCTGACTGACACACTGTGTGTGATGCCCTTGAAAGGATGATTTCACTCTTGCACTGGGGTTTACATGAAGAGCCAGATTTGGAATCTGAGCTGAATTAAAGCTGACCTGGCAAAATTCAGAAAAAATACTTTTAAGTAGATAGTTCTTCCAGTCTTGCTTTAATGGTGGCAAGAGGGAGTAGGTAGAAATGATCAGATTAGGGCAAAAGGGAAGGCAAGAATGCTTACATTTGTGCAATGGTATGTGTGTCTAGTTTGTCTTCAGATGACCATGAAACTTCACCTTAAGGCAAGTAGATTATGGCAGTTTATATACTGCAAGTATATATCTATTGCATACTCCTTGGTCACTTTTCATGGCCTTGCAATTACATTGTTGTTTTATGCTGTCTCCTTTCCTCTCTCTATTGCTGTGTAAAAGACAGGCAAGCACTACTGGTGCAAATGATTGCACAAAAGAAAAGCTGTCTGCAGTGGAGTCAGTTGTATTCAGAAGTATAAAATGCATGATGTATTTCAGGTTAGCTGTGAGAGACTGGCAAAAAAAAAAAAAAGAAAACCATTTTGCATTTCACATCCACTTTAAACAGATGATAACAATTTAGATAAATCATTATTTATATCTGGATTAAGAAAGTACATTGCAGAGTTTTTTAAGAAATAAGATAGTATGTTAGCATGCCTGGCCTGTAGCAAGCATGTTTATTTAGTGTTTATGTTGTAGTCTCACAGAAAACATTACCAACCTAGGGCCCTGTGAAATACATAATAAATATTTCCAAAGGGTTTACAGGCTCTTGAGTGTGTAGTAAACAATCATGAGCTGGTGAAAACGTGTGAAAGGTAAGAAGGGCAGTTATGTGCCCAACTCTACTCAAGCCACAACTAGTAAAAAAGATTACATGCACACATATAGTGTGCTAATTTCCAAATGAACTACACAGTGAATTAGCTTTGGTCACATCTGGAGACCTTCACTGGACGTATGAGCGCCAGGTGGCTAGTGTGGAGACTTTGATGAACTTTAATGTGGCATCATGCCTGGAAGCACTGTCAGTGGGCTGGGGCAGTTGACCTCAATTTACACAAATCCCCTGTGAAATCACTGTTGTGGTGTGGGCGGAAGAGAGTAGAAAGCTGCCAACATCTGTGTGTTCTGGGTTTGGTATTTTTTATTAGGATATTGAGGATTATGTTTCATTTGGTTTCTCTTTTATTTATATTTAAACATTATGTAATACTGCAACAGGAATACATGGTAAGTTTCAGCCAGGCACTGTGGGTTTTGTACCATAATCTGTAGTTCGAACTTGGATGAAATGTCCTCCCAGAGCCATAGAAGTTGCTATTCTCAAGACAGGATGAAACTTAATGTGAAAGAAATGGTGCTCTTGTGATTCCTAGCCCAAGCTCAGGGATGCTTCTCATACCAATCTTCACGGTACTGCTGTTTTCAAAGGCTGAACCCCAACAATTTTAACAAATTCTTCCACTCTGTTGAGAGGGTTGCTATGGAAATGAGCAGGGCTGACAACTCTGAGAACCATACTAAAGAGCATTATGCAAGGGGATGGAGGGGAATTTAAGAAAGTACAACATGCAGGATATTAACATCTTTCTTTAAATTTGTGCACCATTCATGTGGGCTTCAGAATTTGGCCCACTACCCAAGAATTGATTTTTGGTTTGTTTTTTTCTTTTTAAGCATACAGACGTGTAAGCTACAGAAATGTAATACAAACCTAATTAAATGAGATACAAACAAATTATTTTGAAAGTGGTCTCTGGGAGTAAGCTTGTACAGACATAAACATCTGCATTATTTTTTTGTTAATAATGTCTAGCAGAAAGATGTGATTATGATGGAACTGAAGAGGTTATTGAAGCATAACACATTACATGGGGTTTGGGATAGTTACAGTTTACCCCAAACCTGAAGCAACTGTGGTGTTCAGAGCATTTGGATGGAAAAATATTGCTATGGCAACAAATTACTTTTATATTCACATAAAGCAAAAATAGATCTCTCTCTCCCTTTGTGGGAAGCACATATTTTAAAGTGCATGAAAGATTAAAGGTGATAGGCAGAAACAGCTGCATGAATATATATTCATTTCTCCTCATTTGGTTTATACATATTTCTGTATAAATCTGAAATGCAGAAATAATTTACAGCTAGAAGCATTTTGCAGCGAGAAAGTAGAAACATCTTAGGAAAGGGGGAAAAGTCTAATAATATTCAGAACTTCTTACTCTGATTGCAATGTAGCATGCCAGACTTTAATTAATGAAAACAAAATATTTCCAATGTCATTCAGAAAAGGAGGGAGAGAATCCTCACTCTTCTGCTTGTACCCAGCAAAACTGAAATTACTTTGTGTCCATAATTTAAGAAAGAAATGGTGCTTTTTATTTTTGATCAGTTAGGCACCATGTCAAACTCAAGAAATAAATCTTGTATCAAGATTATTGATTGTTTCATTTTAGCTGTGCACTGGTATTGTGGGTTGGGGGTTTTGTTTGGTTGGTTTGTGGTTTTGTTTTGAGTTTGGTTTGTTTTAATTTAGAAGGCATGCAGCTTTTACTTTAATGGGGAGAAGAGTTTCTGGTACATCTATATGCCACTGTGTGCACCATCTGCAAAGGAAGGATAATATGTCTACATTGATATGTAAGGTCTATCTTGAGGTTCCCTCTCAATTATTCTGAACCACGTGAGCTGTCTTACACCATCTGTATCTCTCTTCATAATCAGCAACAGAGCAGCCCACATCGTGTGCTGCTTAGCTTGAAAATAGAGGTCTCCTTGGAAGTGATGTGTGAATGTCCTGGCTCTTTTTCCAGCTGGTCTCTTCATATGAACAGCAGAGAGAGGTAGCAGAGAACTGGGGGTCAGAAGTAAGAAATATGAGGAAGTCTGTGAAACAGTCACTTACTGACCTGCCATTCTCAAACCGTCAACCTGAGCTGAATGAATTGAAGAGGCAGTCAGGAGGTGACTTGGGGTGAGTTGGAAGGATTGTAGTTTCAAACTGAATTGGTTTAGGGCAAATACATTTATGGTATAGCTATACCTGCAGACATGGATTTGAGGGCAAAGTACCAGGCATTTCCAAGGGCATCACATAGCTTCTCTCAATGCCTAATACTCTAGAGCGTCTCTAAAGGATTTGAAGGGACCACTAAACTGAAGTTCATACTGCCCATACTATGAAAGATGCAAAGACAATATTTCAGGGAGAAGAGGGAAGACCATGGATATAATGTAGAAAGCAGAATGGAAGAAGCAGTTGGTTATTCTGCACTTCTACAATACCTCATAAGCTGCTTCTGTACTGCTTAATAGGATTCTACAGGGCAGTTTGGGGCAAGGTGACTCATATCCAGATGACTCATGGTGAACTCTTCATCTTTATCGCACTGACTTCTTCCAGGGTATGTGGTACTTGGCTGTGTGTCTCCCTGGGCTTCAAATGGTGCTTTGGAGGCCCAGAGACATAAATATTATTTTGTGTCTCTTTTCATCTTGAATTGCCTGACATAATATGATAGTTGTGTTGCAGATTTTTGCAGTCTTGTTTTCACAATGTGTGTGGCATACTCTGAGATGCAGTTATAACTCCAGTGTCTGTTGCAAACAGTCTCCAAAACTGTCTCAGGATTTCATGGAGAGACCCAGAGTAGCCCAAAACATGTTCTAAAAGTTAAACAATCTCAGTAAGAAGATATCCAATCCATTATGTTGGTCTCTGGCTCATTTCAACACTGTACTGGTACACTTTTGACCATTTTTGTACTCATACACATGCCCTGGCCATGAATCAGGGGTAGGCATAGGCCAGGGACTCTCTCAGTGGGCAGTATGGGTGCAGCCATCCAGTAAAGAGGGGCAGGAGGGGGTTTTTTGTGGGTATTCCATCTCCATTGGCTGTTGTGTCCCTATTGGCTTCAGTGCTAGCATGATCCCAAGCATACTTAATTTACTGTGGTTGGCTCCAATGCTAATGCCACTAAACGTGGTGTTACAATACTACGGTCAGAATAACCCAAATAAAGAGTTCTACCCTACTTCTTTTTGTCTCTGTGTCTATTTATCATGGGTTTGGAAAGAAAATGGATTTGAATGGATTCTATGATGGGACATAGTCTGGATATAATTTTATTAATTTGTCTTTTCTGGCAACATTGTCAGGAAATGTGCTGGCTTTCATGCACAGCTACAGTACATGAGCTAGACATTTTAAAAATTGGGTATATGCAGACAATTCAAAATTAGTCTTTGAGTGCTGTGTCCACATACCTTCAATTACACTGCTGCAAACTTCTTTGCATGAAAGGAACAGAAATGGGCAAGGGATATTTTCATATGTGCAATCCAGAAAGGGACATTAGAGACATTCCATGTTATCCTTCCTTAATGCGGGCCTTAGAACCGCTGGACTCTTGGCTTATGCATATTCCCCCTATTTGTGTGTGTGTGTGCACAGCTGAATTTCTGCCTTCCAAGCCCTGGGTTTTGTTTTGTTCATAGATGTCTAATGCAAATTAAGTCATGTTACCTGTTTAGAATAAATGCTAAAGGTCTACGTACCTTGTTATGTTCTATGGCTTGTTTCTGAGAAAGGAGTAGCATACATTTCTTCTAAATTTTTGTGTCTTTTTAACTCTCTAACAAGATTGAGAAAAGTGTGCAGTATGATAGAGAGTGCACAGATAAAATTTAAAACATGCCTGAATTAAATCCACCACATTCTGTAAAGAGAAGTGTGGTATAAAGAGAATGAAGTATAAATCTATCCTAATTTAATTTTAAGTATTTTCATAAAATGGTCCTGTCCCCTCACCTTGTGTCAGCCCATACCAAACTGGAAAAGCATGGACTTGATGGGTGGAGCACTGCTGGATAAGGAATTGGCATGATGGTCACACCCAGAGAGTGGTGATCAAGGGCACAATGTCCACCTGGAGACCAGTGACAAGTGGTGTCCCTTCGGAGTCAGTACTTGGACCAGTACTGTTTGACATCTTTGTCAGTGACATGGACAGAGGAATGGAGTGCACCCTCAGTAAGTTTGCAGATGACACCAAGCTGTGTGGTACAGTCAGCCTGCTAGAGGGCAGGAATCCATCCAGAGGGACCTGGACAGGCTGGAGAGATGGGCCCAGGCCAATCTCATGAGATTCAACAAGGTCAAGTGTAAGGTCCTGCACCTGGGTAGGCGCAATCCCAAGCACAAATCCGGGCTGGAGAGCAGCCCTGAGGAAAAGGACCTTGGAGTCTGGGTTGATGAAAAGCTCAACATGAGCCTGCAGTGTGCACATGCAGTTCAGACAGCCAAACAAGTCCTGGGTTGCATCAAGAGCAGTGTGGCCAGCAGGGCAAGGGAGGTGATTCTGCCCCTTTACTCTGCTCTCGTCAGACCCCACCTGGAGTACTGTGAGCAGTTCTGGAGCCCTCAGCACAGGAAGGACATGGAAGTGTTGGGGGGGGTTGGAACTAGATGATCCTTGAGGTCACTTCCAACCTTACCATTCTATGATTCTATGATTCTCTACTGTGTAGTTTTCTGGAATCTTTCAGGTTCTACTTGGCACTGTTGGGTTTTTTATTAATTACTTAGGAGTGAACAGAGTTGGACATGGATGTTTTACGTCTTGTCTCCATGTGTACTCCAAATGAAGATGAAGCTAGACTATTTTAGTAGCAAGTGGAGCATTATGTCCCGGTGATATTCCCACTGGTGGCATCTCTGCCAATGAGAAGCCAAACATAGGAGATATGCACAGTCAGTGATTTTTCCTATTTTGCCAGTCTAAGTCCAGGGACTGTTTTATTATTGCACACTTTGCCATGTATTACCTTTATCATAACAGTAATAACACATCTCTGTATAATAAGTCTTCTTCTGCACTAGGCATAAATCAGTACAATGGAAGACAAGGGATTTTGAAAAGAGACTGCTATAGACTCTGGCTAGTGTAACCATTTATTCCCCTGTTGTTGGTGTAATCTAACAGAATTGCTGCACAAGTGTTTACTGTTTAGTTTAGTTTAAGCAAGTTCTTGCAGAACAACAAACAAAGGGATTGGGGAATTTATGTATTGCATTATAAATGCAATGGCATTTCCGCTACCCTGTTTAGAAGAGTAAAGCTTCTATTTGTCTCCTGCTGATTCTGTCAACATTCACGTGGTAAGTTCAGTAGAAATCCCTCAGGTACTGCAATGTCAGACCACAAAGTCATTTTTTGCCTTTTAAAGAAAAGACTCTGTTTCAAGGAACAGAGACTTTGGAGAATAATCCTCTGAAGCGGAGACTTGTTGCAGGAATGCAGATGCAAAGAACTGAAAGGCTGGGCACAAAACTGAAAAACAAGCAAAATAAAAGACAAAATACATATTTAGATATCTTTTGAATTTAGTTACCTTGACGAAAAACTGCAGCAACTCCATAACATATATAGATTTTCCTGGAAGAGCTCCTATTAAAATATATGCCTGCCTGAAGATAAATGAACTTCAGTAAATAAAGAGGAGAAACACTAACCTGTGCTGGCAGTAGATAGTTGAAGAGGAAGAAAATAAATGAGATCGTGGTGTTTTCCTTCTTTCTTTTCACAAATATTAATGCTTTGGATTAATTCAAACCCACTTAGACAAATTTAATTATTACTGAATCCAATTACTTATTGCATTTCCTGGTTTCCAAAGGATGTCCAGCTCATGCAACCATATTGCCTTGTCTGCCTGGTCGCTGCTTTCACCAGTAATTCCTTAAAATGCTGGATGATTTTAACCAAAAGGGCAGATGGGTGCCAGGCTCACAGGTACTGTGTTCTAGTGTGCATTTGAAACTTGGGAATGAAGGTAGAGAAATCCATACCTATCGTGGGGACAGATGGTTTTAATTAAGCCATTTACTATTTCAACAGGGACTGAGGATTGGCTTTTCCACATGTGTTTGCTGCCTGCCAGAGCATGGATACAGGTGTGCATTATGGGACACAGAGCACTGAAATGATGAAATTCATACAAAATAGAAAGTGTACAGCTGGTTGTTACACATAATAACAAAAGCATAAAAGGAGGGTATAAGGCAAGCATGGCACAGTACTGGTGCCTTTGTTACAATTCAGGCACAGCCTACTGCCCATTGAACTGATCTCAGGGTTGTATAGGAGTAATGGCACAGAGTAGTGGCAAAAAGGGTCTGAAGGATGGAAATCATGCCTACTCATATTATAGAGATCATAGAATGGAAAGGTTGGAAGGGACCTCAAGGATCATCAAGTTCCAACCCCCTGCCATAGGCAGGGACACCTCCCACTAGGACAGCTCACTGAAGACCTCCTCCAACCTGGCCTTGAACACCTCCAGGGAGGGAGCATCCACAACCTCCCTGGGTAACCTGTGCCAGTGCCTCACCACCCTCACTGGAAAGAACTTCCTCCTAACATCCAGTCTAAATCTTCCCTCTGCCAGTTTAAATCCATTGCCCTTTTTCCTGTCATTGCAAGACCTTGTAAATAGTCCCTCCCCAGCCTTCCTGTAGGCCCCCTTCAGATACTGGAAGGCTACTCTAAGGTCTCCTCAAAGCCTTCTCTTGTCCAGGCTGCAGAGCCCAAACTCTCTCAGTCTGTCCTCATTGGAGAGCTGCTCCAGCCCTCTGATCATCCTCATGGCCCTCCTCTGGACCTGCTCCAACACTTCCATGTCCTTCCCCAGAACTGGTGCTGAGTTGCAGAAATAGCAGAGAAATAGGACCATGATATGGAGCAAGCTGCATCTCCCTCCTGCTGGGCTCTAGTAGCTTTGCAATATATTACAGCCTGAAAATTGTTGAAACCTGCCCTGCAACCCCAAAAAAGGATTTTTTTCTCAACCTGGAACTGAAAAAAAACACAGCATATTCCACCCACATTACTACCCTTCTTTGGTAGGTGGCAGTTCCCCTCTATAAGGGCCTTTGGTATTTGCAAAGCACCAAAAAAAGATAATCTGTGACAAGGATGGGTTGTTTCTCAAATTAGAATTTGGATTTGGTTGTGTGGGATAAATTCTCATCATTACATAATGAGGATGATGCTGGTGTTGATTCTTATAATTTCCTTTTCATATTACCTGTACAATTTGAAGTAGCAACTCACACCCTAGAGTTTTCCTTCCCATAACAGAGAAGACAGGAATTTCCTCTTTCAAAATACTCTTTTAATTTTTTTTTCCAGTCTTCAGCCTTTTGAATAGGTATATATGCTGAGTATTTTTTCTCTAATTGCTCTAACTTTCAGTAGCCAATATTCACTGAAATTTCACACTACTCAGTGATTATGGAGAAGAGAAAACTGAGACGAGATCTGATTAATGTATACAAATATCTGAGGGTGGGTGCCAATTGGATGGGGCCAATCTCTTTTTGGTGGTCAGCAGCAATAAAAGAAGGAGCAAGGGCTACAAGCTTGAATGTATAAGGTTTCACATCAAATGAGGAGAAGTTTCTTTACAGTGCTGGAACAGGCTGCCCAGAGTGATTGTGGAGTCTCCTTCTCTGTAGACTTTCAAAACTTGCCTGGATGCATTCCTGTACAAACCACCCTAGGGAATCCTGCTTTGGCAGCAGGGGTGGACTTGGCAATACCTGGAGGTCCCTTCCAATCTCTAAAATTCTGTGATTCTTTTTGTGGCTTTGCAAAGGGGATGCACAACTTTAAAGCTTCCTGTGAAAAAGTCTATGATACGGTATCATCTGAAGATGAAAGCATTCAAAGCCCAGACTTCAAATCTCAGTGCTATAGAATATTTTCTTCTGAGATTTTGCCTCTTGTCAGGACTGAAAAGCATGCAGTTTCATGCAAGGGAGGGTTTTGGAATGTAAGACTGCAGTGGTAGTGAAGAAAATTAGTATGATGGTTGAGCTTATAGTGGGAGTGTCAGAACTCTGCATTGTAAAGTCAACACAATGGCAGCATTAGTATTCAGATGAAATTCAGGCTTCCATGAAGAGGCTGTCATGCAGTCAGTTTGTTGAGGCAAAGCCTCACAGTGCCCATCTACCCTGTTAGTAGCTCTGCAGTATTTCGGAGGTGAAGCACGTGTACTTTTTGGAGTGCCAGGGCCTCCCCATTCTTGCCATGGGGTGCCGCCTTCTCTAACAGAGGAGTTTTTGGTTGCTGGTCCCTGTCTGTGCAGGCTCCTAACCATGTATTCCAAGGATAATGGATCACTGTCTTCACTGATTTTTGGTGAATGACAGGATTTCAGTTTTTGTAAATCCTGTTAAAAAAGAGTGAAGTAGAATATTGAAAAAGCCAGAGCTTAGAATGGACAATACTTTGCCTGCTAGCATTAGGAGTTATTGCACAGTTACAACAACACTTGTGGGATGCTTAAGATGCTGGACCATGGACTGGGTCTCTGTTGTGTAAGACAGTAGTAAGTCATGAAGAAAAAATCTTACAATTCGCTTCCATATTCCTTTGCATGCAAACATGAATGTCTGTGCTCCGGTGACTAAATCTTTTCTTGGTATGGTGATGTGCCCAAAGAAGGAAAACTGTACTAGCTCAGCTAATACAATTATTCAATTTCCAGTACAATTATATTACCATTGTGTAACTACATCAGAACAAATATTTAATAATGAACATGAGCAGAGAGCAGTGTGCTCATGTCTACCACAAAGGTGGCCTGGGCTGCAATTCGATAAACAGTACAGGGTTGCTGGCAGGCAAAGTAGTGAAGGAAATAAGGAGACAATTCTGGGTCAGCAGCAGTCTCAGACAATAGCCTAAACGCTGCCTACTCTTTTGTATTGTCAAGATGGATTCTGTACTCATTTCCTAGCCTTTCCATGGCATAATGCCTGTCAAGGAGACAGGAATAATACTGGGAAATCACTTGATACTCTCTGCAATCCCCTGCTGCCTCCTTTTGATTCAGTGTCTTAGTACATCAGCCTGCTCACACAGATGGGCCCAAGGAAAATTTTGATTGGAGGAAGAGGTGGAGAAAGATGAGTTTTTGTTTGCTTGAAGAAAATTCCTTTATAGCATTGGCCACATGATTTCTTGAGAATTGAACTACAGTAGAAAAATAGAAAGTTTCCCCAAAACAAGAAGGATGCAGGTTTGCAATGGTATTAACCAAGTACCTCAGCTAGAGCCTGGAGACTTCTCATTCGGCCTCTTCTGTATGGAGGTATTGTAGTGAGTTTAAGGAAGTGGTGAAAAATAACTTCTGATCAACAGGTAAGGTCATTGTGACGTGTGTTCTCAGGTCCTGCTGCGCTATCACCTACCTCCAATCCACAGTATATGCTTCCAGTCTGGGCAAAGCACAGCTCACAGAAACATTGGTAGGAGGAGGAGGTGGTAAAATGAAAACTAGAGTACAGCCAGCCAGTAAAAATTGTGTTTGTCTAAGATATTAGTGATCTTTGAAAATTCCTTCAAGCTAGTATGGAAAGAATGATAAATGGGCATAGTTCTATCCTTTTGAAAAGATTTGTTAATTTATTTTTTTTTACAGGAGTTTGTGAGTGAACCTAGAAACCACAGAGTGGTAAATGAAGTCATGTCATGTATTGAAAACAGACTCATTTATAGTGGAAAACAGGTGCAGTAATAATCTGTCCATTCTAGGAAGACAGGTGAGCTCATGGTGCATTGTCCTGTGAGCTGAAACAATGGTAAATGTATTCATAGGTTAAACAGCCAGTAGGCAAGTATGCTAATGAAGTCTATAGAAATAAATGTAACCTGTCAGATAAGTAATTGGATGGCAAGGCAGATTAAGCATTTCCATTAAAATTTTAACCTATTTTTCAAAATAGCTGAGCAGTTTGGAGAATTGCCTCTTCTCTTGTTTGTATTGGTTCATAAACCAAATGCTCAGAAAGCAAGGCACTTACAGATAAAGAGGCCAGTGGGATCCTTGACCACTGGGACTGAGTCAGCATGTGCCTGGTCTTCCTGTAACATACCAGAACAGTGAGATCTTTCTGCTTGGTTTGTTTTGCAGGGGTGTGGACATGACCACACTAGGCAGCTTGGTTTAGCCTTCTTCGGTACCACACAAGTGCTTTTGATGGGAAGCAACAAGCTGCAGCAGCACAGGCTAGGAGAATGGAGTGGGTGAGAAAATAAGCTATCTGGAAAATGGTTAGAATTCTTTCTGTATTAATATTCTAAATCTAACAGCTGGGCAGTAGCTTTCTCCTTATTGACATGACAAGCCTATTGCCTGGCCAACATTGATTAATTTAGAGAACAATTCTTTTTCCATCGGCATCAGTGAGACCTGACTAGGGCCCCAAATACTTCTGTGTAGGATTCGTGTTACAGAAGATTTAATAAAGGTGGCATTTATATTCAGAGAAGAATAGAACAGCAAGATACAGAGGGTGCAACACGGTCAAAAGTCACATCAAACAGCTAGAAACAAGGTAAGAACAGAAACTGTGTCATAAAATAGAACTGAAGTAGCCCATTTTCTTAGTAATGTGGCAGATAGTTTTGAAACAGAGGAAAAACCTTATAGTGTGGGGGAAAAAAAAAAGTAAAAAAATCTAGTTCAAAATTAGTAACATTTTTAAACCATTTTTTTAAAAAATGCTGGTATAATACATACATACCAACACATATATATCTGTAACCGTATTTTGTGACATGGTTGCCTTTCATAGGTGTTTGTGGTTTCATTCAAACTAGCAGTAAGGAGAGAGAGTGATCCCAAATTCATTCTAAATAGGATGATGACAGAGATTACCACACTCAGCAACTCAGAAGATGGGAGAGATTCTTCCCATTCTTCCTGTGGAGCTGTCATGATGTCACATACAGGTTTCCCACAGCATTTGTGGCATGTGCTGCTGCCAAGCCAGACCTCCACGCCAGAGGCACATTTGACCTCTGCCAGTGCAGTACTTGCTTTTTTTCCTGGGATAAAACCAGGCCCTGCATAAAGGTTTATGAGCCATTACTGGTATAATGCGATCTAAATTAATCTTGTTTTATCTGTTCCAGTTAATGATACCTCAAAATTTGGTAGTCAGTAGAGAATAACTACGCTTTTAAGAACTTTCAATTTTCCAAATGCATAGCTTAGAGTTTGTAATTAAAAGAAAGGCACCTTTACTTTCTATGAAATAATTTTTTTGGGCCTCCCAAGATATGAATTATATTGAAAGATTGCACATCTTGCAATTAACACTAATTTACATGCATACTAGTGCTCTGTGCTGGTGGAATCGGATCCATTCATCCATGTATTTCAGAATCTTTAGTGCTAAGAGAATTGAGGGGTTTCTATAGTATAGGTAGAAAGGAAAGGTGAAAAAAAAATACCTTTGCTCCATCTTTTTGACTTACAGTCCTGCAGATTGGTCCATCTCCATCATGAGTTGGTTCTACAGGTGTTGTCTGTGGACAACATGGACTTCCCAAGGTCATTCCTGCCACGGAAGATCACGTGTACAGTGAGAGATGTAAAGACGTAGGTGTTTTGCATTTGCCCAAGCCACACAAGTGAAACCAAACAGATTACAGAAACCCCTTTTGCAACGGGGCAAAGCTCTGATGTCCCCAGGGAAAAGCTCTGATTTCCCCAGGGAAAAGAGAATGCTGTAGTGCAATATGACCTGTAATTTTCTGTCTTTATACACCAATTTTTTTTTGTGGATCACATCACTTCTGTCTATTTATGAGGACTAATATTTAAATTTTCTAATAAATAAAAGATCTTTGTCTTTCAGACTTACTCTTGCCATCATCACTGAACTGGGAGAGAGGAAGGAAGACTACTTTCTAGTTTTTATGCTAATGTACCCTTACTTCATATCTCTGCTAATGTGACTGGGAGATTTTGATCCTTCTCTGTAGCAGGATCATCCTGTCCTAATGAGATGACTTAGCACATAGGTATGAAGATGCCTTTGTGTATTAGTGGACTCGTGCAGAAGATTGTTGTGTTCTATCCTCTGCTGGTATAGACTTAAGCCATAGAACCCTGTTCTATTTTGCCTTCAGCTGAAGTGGCTTAGGACGGTAGAGGTAAAAACGCGTTGCAGAGTCAGCAGGTGTCAGGACCCTCACTGTAAAGAACTTCCTCCTAACATCCAGTCTAAATCTCCCTTCTGCCAGTTTAAACCCATTGCCTCTTGTCCTGTCATCACAAGACCTTGTAAATAGTCCCTCCCCAGCCTTCCTGTAGGCCCCCTTCAGATACTGGAAGGCTACTATCAGGTCTCCTGGAAGCCTTCTCTTCTCCAGGCTGAAGAGCCCCAAATCTTGTAGCCTGTCCTCATAGCAGAGCTGTTCCAGCCCTCTGATCATCTTTGTGGCCCTCCTCTGGCCGCTCCAACACTTCCATGCCCTTCCTGTGCTGGGGGCTCCAGAACTGCACACAGTACAGCAGGTGGGGTCTGACGAGAGAAGAGTAAAGGGGGAGAATCCCCTCCACTTCACCTTCCTGATCAGGAAGGAGGTCTGTAGCAGACTCCTACTATGAAATCACCTTCCTGTGGCTTCCCTTTAACTTTTACCCACAAACTCTCTGTTTTTGCATTGGACATCCCCAGGTGGAGCTCCATGGCCTCTAGTCTATCTTTGATGTAGAGGGCAACACCCCCTCCCCTTCTCCCCTGCCTGTCCTTCCTGAAGAGTCTATAGCCATCTATCCCTACATTCCAATCATGAGATGCATCCAACCATGTCTCAGTGATACCAGTGGCATCATAACCCTGGAGACTCGCACATATGTGCATTTTTTCCTGTTTATTCCCCATGCACCTTGCGTTAGTGTAGAGGCATTTCAGTTGTGCCACTGTTGGAGCTGACTTGCTGGTTGATTTTCTGTTACCTTTGAGTTTATCATCAAGTCCAACCATAACCTAACAACTGCCTCTACACAGCTGTTAGACCATGGACTATATGGTCTAATAGACCTATGTTAGGAGGAAGCAGAATGTGCAATCAGATTATAGGATTAACCACAGGAGCAAACAAGGAGGCAAAAGTTGATATAGGGACCATGAGAATGATGTCAGTACCACCAAAGTGAATCTGCATTATGGAATGAAGGACCATGATGGGATGAACTTCACCAAACTGGACTAGAAAGAATGAAGAGTTAATACATAATAACAAACATCCATTTCAATGTGTGTGTTTGTTTTAAATGAGATGATGACATTGAGCATTCTGCAGGCAATAGCTGGAGAGTCTGATTCTGGGCTGCCTACAGATTTGGAAAGCTAACTTAATACTGGGAAGCCAAGTTCTTTACGAAACACAATGTATTTATCCCAGCTGTGATGCAAGAAACAGAGCTCACACTTCCAACAGTTCCCTCCCCTCTATTTTATCCTGCACTTGATTCTTCTCAGTATCTGATTTCTGTTTAAGCCTCCACCACTTCACCACAGTAGCTATGGCTGGAGTTTCTTTACCACAGAGAGCAAATTTGTAAATTTTGCATGGCTTGTAGCATTTTGAGTAGTATCTTTTACTCTGTCCATGTCCTGGGAACAATTACAGCTCACTGAAGAGTTTTAAGACATCTATAAACCTGAGGAGTGTAGCAACTGCAGTGATGGTTTCAATAAAAATATGTTCAGTGCCAGGTTATGAATACAGTCATGCTGGTATAAAGCCAAAGTAATTCTGTTGGATGTCATTGGCATTACATTATCATGACCACCAATCGGACTGTAGCTCACAAGTGGCTCCATATTGCTTTGAAATTTTCATGGATTTCCTTTTGTCTCACCTGTTCTCTTTATATGATATTTTTTCATCTTACTTTAAACAAAGACACAAATTAGGATTTACCCACAACTCTTCTTTTTTTTTTTTTTTTTTTTTTTTTTTAATTTTGTTTTAAAGGGTTTTGTTTTTTTTTTTTTTTTTTTTTTTTTTTTTCCTGAAGTCAGTTGTAAAGGGTTTGGTTTTGTTCTGAAAACAAAAACAGCAAATAAGTCACCATTCTTTCCTTTCTGTTTTATAAGCTAGCAGCTGAAAGGTTCCCATTCTTTGGAAATCTGTAGGGGAGTTAAATTTTTATCATTTTTGAGATGAAAGGTATTGCAAAATGAACATCATTTTGTCTGTTTTCATCCCAGCAAGAAGAACCTGAGGGCTGTGCAAGCTACTATTTGCAGACAGGTTGAAGTACTGGAGGCCTTGCAACTCCTGTAGTTGTCAGAAATAATTCTGACCAGAGACATCACAGCTTTGTATTCAACATAATTAAAGCAACCACTTGGAATTGTTTGTATGTAAGGAACAGAACAATAGGCATTGAGACTTATTATTGAAAGCATGTGCAGGAGAGGAAGTCCTGCAGTCGGGGGTTAGTTAGTAAATCCTGCTTAGGACATTTTAGTACTGCAGTTCAAATTTTCATGATCATTTCTGTGAGGCTGGAAGCTATTTTTGCACTGTCTTCTACCTTTTCTGTCCCATTCTTCCCTCAAGTATTAACCTTGCGAACTCAAATTTAGAAATAGTGAGAGCCCCCACTGTGATCCCACATCTATCTATGGGAAGATAACAAGGTTGTATATAGCACCCCTGTACACTCGAGCTGAGCACTGTAAAAACGAGAGGAGACTGTAGCTGATGTATTGGTTCAAATTTAAGCTTCTCAGGGGACTCAAAATATAGCTAACAGAAATCAACACAATAAGAGTAGGATGCCTTCCCCTCTCCCCTACTTCGGAAAGAAAGAAATCAGATGTAGAAAGAGAAGAGGTAAAACACCCAAGGAACAGTCTTGATTCGATTTGGAAGTTAAAAGAAAAAAACTTTAATAATAAATAAAAGGTATTTAAGGTAGGGGAGCTACAAGGAGGTATAGGGATAGGGAAAGGGAAAATCAAGATAGAAAAAATATATATACAACCATATCAATGGCATGGATGGAAGCAGATTCAGAAAGGGATGTCCACCATGTGGTGGAAAACAGCCACATGGTAAGACAGGAGCAGCAGGAACAAGAGTGGTGCTATCAGGCAGGGAGGCCAAGAGAGAGGGAGGAACAAGAAGTTGCTCTGCTTATATAAGGGGTCTAGACAGGAAATGGGAGTGGGTTAACCACTACACCTGGGGTCAGGTACAGACCCACCCCCTGGGAGGAGTCAGGAGGACCTGGAGTCAGGTTCAGAACGCAGACCACTCGCCCCAGGAGGGTTGACCCTTTATGCTGGAATTCATTGGTAAACTCATGCCAGCTTCAGTGAGTTCGGCTGTACATACTTCAGTGGGCTGCAGCTGCTTGCAACAAAATCCTTCCTGCTTAGCTGGGGCACTGCTACACCCACCAGACTTCCACGTTGCAGGGTCTGAGCTGGGGAGAGCAAGGAGGAAGAGGAAATGGGTCAGGTTACTCAACAGAACTGGAAATTTAGTGGGGAAAACTGGATTCCTCTAGAGACATTCATGTACAGATACGTGCTCTTTGAAATCAGTACCTTTGCCTTTCCATTGACTGTACAGAGTCTCTGGACTCCTTCCAGATTAGTAGACAAGCTAAAAGAGTTGGGTTTGTTCAGCCTGGAGAAGAGAAGGCCACGGGCAGACCTTACAACATTTCAATATCTAACAGTACCTACAGGAGGGCTGAGGAAGGACTGTTAAGAAGGGCTTTGTAGCCATAGGATGGCGAGCAAATGTTTTAAACTGGTGCAGGATAGATAGAGGAGGAAGTTCTTTACAATGAGGTTGGCAAAATATTGGAACAGCTTGCCCAGGAGTGTCATTGAGGCCCTGTCCATAGAGACATTCAAGACCCGAAGATGTGGCTATGGGCAGCCTGATCTAGCCGGAGGTGTCCCTGCTTACCTCAAAGGGGTTGAACTGTATGACTCTGTCGTGGTAGGCCTAAGCAGGCCAAAATAGGCTTATATATGTTCTGGCTTGCCCAGACATGCTTTTGTGCTCTCCCTCCTTCTGTTTTGGGGAGAAGCAACCATGGGAAAGAGGACAAACAACCTGGAGCCAGTGAGTCTAAGGACTCTGGCTTACCCAGAGTTGTTTGCTACCAGTGGCAAACAAGGTACGCACGCTCAGCTTGCGTATGCCTTGTGCAAGGCCTGTGTTCTGCCCTAAAAAAGGTAAAGCAAGCCTATGGCTTCCCTAATATGGTCAAGCTTGGCTAACTGCCATTCTGATTGGCTATTCTGTGTCCAAAGGCCCATTAGTCTCAGGCTGTATTGACTAAAGGAGATGAGCAGGTGACACAACACGCTCTGCTGTTGTATCCGTGCTCCGCCGTTGTATTTGTGCTTGCCTGCTTACTACTGCCTCACTGCACACTGAACTGCCTGGAAACTGCCTTCCAAGAGTTTACCAGGAACAGGCTTTAAATGCCTCCATGTCATCGGCCTGCATAGCCAGCATGACATTGTGTTGAGACTGCACATCACAAGACATCCACCCTACACCTGAAAGTCTCCTGCCAAGGGATCAAATTCTAGAGATACACAGATCATCCAGAGGAGACCAGGACCGGATCAGAAATTGCCTGCCTCCTTTCCCCAGCAGCCTGGGAAGAATCAGAAGTCTCAGCAGCTGACAAGACAATAACAGAATTCCCTGAAAGCGTTTGGGTACTGTCTGAAGCTGTGGCTGACCCCACAAGTCGGGAGCTATTTTGTGAGTAAATGCTTAAAGCCTCTTGTAATTTACCATTGCTTTCTGCCATAAGCAGAAAAGAGCTCCCTGAGTCCATCTAGTGGGCAAGTCATGTATTGACCACAAGTGGTACACTAACCACTGGAACCTTCTCTTCCAGTTCCATTGAGTTCAATTAATATTATGTCATTACTAGTTATTTCTAAATCCTGTTATTACCTGTATAAAGTTTCCATAACAGATGCAAAGAACTCATTATTATTAAAATTTGTGGTCTGGGTGGCAAGGATTCTGAATATTGAACACTAATAAACAATATTAATCTTTTAAAATCATCTCGCTTTAATCAATCAAGCCTCCATTATACTCTTGAGGATCCCTTCCAACCCAATGCAATCAGTGAATCTGTGACTCTGTAATACTGCATTGCTAGCTATGCTTCTCCAGTGGCTGCCTCCCTTCTGCTTAAATCAAGTATTTGACTGTCTGAGTGGAAAGGATGTGAGCTGTGTCCATCTCTCTCAGATTCAGACTGCAGAACGTCCTTCTGAACAGACTTCAGGGCATTATGAAATATCAGTTCCCATCTTTAGCAGAGCAATTACAGCACTTCTTAGAGCAATTCATCAAACAGTTGATAGCTCTACTCACCCTCTCTGCTCTGGAGTGTCTCCTAATGACAAGATAATAGGATATCCTGGGGCCTTCAGAAACTTTGGCTGTGTCTATACTGCTAATTAAAAGGTGACTGATGCCTGGCCCTGAAACCAAACTGGCTGTGTTGTACCCTCCCTGTTGTGGGCCACATCTTTATAGCAGATAATACTTAGAGAAAACTAGTGAGAGCACTGAAACCCAGTGCCAGCAAGTGAGCTAACACTAATACATGGTGTAGGTGTACGTGAAGGTTATGTCTGCTGTACTATGTCTACTGAGAGATCTTATCAATGTGTACAAATATCTGAGGGTTGGGCATCAAGCAGATGGAACCAATCTCTTTTCAGTGGTCATCAGCAATAAGACAAAGAGCAACAGCTGCAAACTTGAATGTAGAAGGTTTCACCTCAACATGAGGAGAAACTTCTTTACAGCGAGGGTGACAGAGCACTGGAACAGGCTGCCCAGAGAGGTTGTGGAGTCTCCTTCTCTGGAGACTTTCAAAACCTGCCTGAATGTGTTCCTGTGCAAATTATCTTAGGGGATCTTGCCTTGGCAGGGAGGTTGGACTCAATGATCTCTGGAGGTCGCTTCCGACCGTTAAGGTTCTGTGATTCTGTGAAAAAGAAGAGGTCAAATGAGTAGTATTTCCATTTTCCCTCTGTGGCAAATGTCCCATGGGCTAAACAGGGGAAGTAGGAGTTTCCTTCCCAGCTAAAGTGGCAGGACTTAATATAATCATTTAAGCAGGAAACAGACTGATTTTCTCTCAACTTACGTAAATCCATAATACCTAAAGCCGTAGTCCTTCATTGTTGGACTACTGCCAGGGGTTTTCAAATACAAACTCTTTATTAAATAAACAGGGATCAGATGACATACCTTAGAGTGCAGATGACCAGTGCTAACAGAGATTGCTTCTATCTGAAAAACACAGCTTTGTAAGGGGATACTGGGTGCATGCAGGAAAGGATTACCAGGCACAGATGGTAGTGCTCATTTATAGCAGTTGAGCAAGGATGTAATAGCATTAAAAAGTGAAGGAGCTGATTTTGTTCATAGGGAAAGTGAAACCCAGCACATGAAGATGCAAGAGGGAAATTCACTGATACAAGCAACTGGCAATATTTTCCTGCCAAATTCATTGTGTGGCACATTAGTGAAGACACTTGAGCTGTTCTCATGTGAACAAGCATTGTAACCCATCTTTTGTTGTAGCCTTGAGCCCAAGCTGAGGAGGAGTAAGGAATAATAGAGCAGTAGGGAATCTCACAAGTCCATCTGCGTTGTCCACACTCTGCCATCCTCTTGTGTGCCAGGGCCCATATGAAGGCCAGTGTATTTCATATATATTTGTAAGAGTTATATAGACTGCCAGTCCCACTTTTCCACAGCATCACTTCATTTGCTCTAAAGCAACTGGCAAAAATATTGAGATGTGATACTTAAGTGGTGGCGTGGGAAAAGCTTCATCATGGGAAATGTACTCATGTTCCCTATTAAATAAAACCTATTTATATGCTCTTCAGATCATCTTATAAAATCTACCCTTATTCAGTGTCATTCCTGGAGCTGTAGGGGCTGTGAGGATGGGAAAAGTAGAGTAAAAACTTTCCACATCTACTAACCCAAGCTAGAAAGCATAAACACATGTATTTCCAAGCATTTCCATGGCCACATAATTGGCCACTTTGAATGGATTATCAGACTTTTCATACTTAAAACATATAAGCAGTTTATTCAGGCTTGCTTCTATTAAGATAGCATGGCAATGCATAGAAACATACCTGGTTAATTCCAGTGCAAGTGTTACAGCTGCATGTTCAGATAGTTTCACCTCTTTTGTTTGCTTGCTGCTTATCACAAAGCCTGGTACTGGTTTGCATTCAGGGAATTACCTGAGTTTTAGGTGGAAATTTTTTGTTTAAATCATATTTTTTTTTCTAAAAATGTCATAGATCATTGAATTTTTTTTTTCTTGGTTTGGTTTTGTTGGTTTGGTTTTTGTTTGCTTTTAGAAATTGCAACAGTCAGTTCACTGAGCTGTGGTCAATATATTTGCCTTTGTTAATAGTTTGGGTTGGGTTTTTTTGTTGTTTGGTTGGGTTTTTTTTGTTTGGTTGGGCTTTTTTTTTGTTTGTTTGTTTTGTTTCTTTGTTATTAAACAAAAAGTTACACACTGAAAATTATTTCACACGATGTCTGAGTTCCCATCAGTCCTTGAACTGTAAAATAGTGTCATGTACTGTTTTGTTCAGCTGACTAACTGCATCTACATCTATAAAATTATTCAGTCTTCAGTGGCCAGAGGCTCATGTTATTATTTTCTTCCCCTTAAATAACTCTTTAAATAAAACATTGAAAATGAAAATGCAATTCAGTGGTTATTGGTTTGGGTTTTTTTAATAAACTTTTATCTATCTTCTTCAAGGTTGAAATTCTGAGTGTAAATATTAGCTCGATTAATGGAAATTGTGCGCATAAAATCTTAAGCAGAGTGCTAGAAATCTTTACTCCTCTTTGTTCCCCAGTACAGTTCCTTGCCAGGCTTGGCAAGGAGTATTTGTCCATAATGCAGCTTACAGGAATACCTTTTCTTTTTTTTTCCCAAGGCCTCTGAAGCAGGGAGATGGAAGTACTAAATTTACAAGAACTTCAGCTTAATACTTTTGATTTTGTGCTTTCCATTTGTATAATCACGTCAATTTTATAATGGTATAATGTAACACTAAAACATTGCATCCAGCATAATCCACTTACTGTTCCACTCTCTCAGATGTGTCTTATTCTTGGATAGGAGAAAATCACCAAGTGTGGATTTTATGGATTTGCATGTAGACTTGGTAACAGAAGTGAGCTGTGTCATTGACAGAATCGTAGAATGGTCTGGGTTGGAAGGGACTCTTGAGGGTCATCTACATCAGGTTGCCCAGAGCACTGTCAAGCCTCACTTTGAGTATCTCTAGGGATGGGGCCCCAGCCACCTCCCTGGGCAACCTGTTCCAGTGTTCCACTACCCTCATGGTAAAGAACCTGTTCCCAACGCCCAATCTAAATCTGCCCTTCTCTAGTCAGAAGCTATAGCCCCTTGTCCTATCACCACAGGCCTTTGTAAACAGTCTCTCTCCAGCCTTCTTGTAGGCTCCCTTGTAGGCTGCTGTTAGGTCCCCCCAGAGCCTCCTCTTCCCCAGGCTGAGCAACCCCAGCTCTCTCACCCTGTCTTTGTAGCAGAGGTGCTCCAATCCCCTGATCAATTTTGTGGACTTCCTCTGGACCCACTCCATAAGGTCCATGTCCTTCCTATATTGAGAGCTCCAGACCTGGACACAGTACTCCAGGTGAGGTCTCACCAGAGCAGAGCAATGTGTCAGAATCACCTCCTTGGATCTGCTGGCGATACTGCTTTTGATGCAGCCCATGATGTGATTTGCCTTCTGGGCTGCAAGCTCACACTGTATGCTAATGCACAGCTTCTCATCCATCAGCATCCCCAAAGTCCTTTTCCACAGGTCTGCTTTCTGTTGCTTCATCCCCCAATCTGTATTGATAGTGAGGATTGTTCTAGCCCAAGTGCAGAACCCTGCACTTGCTCTTGCTGAACCTCATGAGGTTCACCTGGCCTCACCTCTCCAGCTTGTCCAGGTCCCTCTGGATGACATCCTGTCCCTCTGGTGTATCAACAGCACCACTCAGCTTGGTGTCATCTGCAAACTTGCTGGTGGTACACTCAATCTCACTGTCTATACCATTGATAAAAATATTAAGCGGCACAGGTCCCAGTACAGACCCCTGAGGGACACCACTCATCACCGTTCTCCATCTGAACTTCAGACCATTGAGCACTATCCTCTAGATATGACCATCCAGACAATTCCTTATCTACTGAACAGTCCACCCATCAAATCCATATTTCTCCAACTTTGCAATTAGGATGTTGTAGGGGAGTGTGCCAAAGGCCTTGCAGAATTCCAGATAAATCACATCCAGAGGTCATCCCTTATCTACTGACATAGTCATTTTATCACAGAAAGCCACTAGTTTGGTCGGGCAGGATTTGTCCCTAGTAAAGCCATGCTGGCTGTCTTGAATCACCTCCCTGTCTTCCATATGCCTTATCAGGTATCTAGGAGGATCTGTTCCATGGTCTTCCCAGGCACAGAGGTGAGGTTGACAGGGTGGTAGCCTCAGGGTCCTCCTTTCTACCCTCTTTAAAAATGGGTGCAATGTTTCCTTTCTTACAGTCCCAAGGGGCTTCACCTGACTACCAGGACTTTTCAAATATCATGGAGAGTAGCTTGGCAACTACGTGAGATAATTCCCTCAGCATTCTGGGCTGCATTTCATCAGGTCCCATAGACTTGTATATCTTCAGGTGCCTCAGATGAGCATACACCTTGTCTTCACTTACAGTGGAAGGGACTTTGTCTCTCTGGTCTCCACCCTGTGGGCCATCAACATGAGAGCCACGGGGAGAGGCCAGGTTGTTCAAGGCCAGGTTGGACAATGCCTTGAGTAACCTGTACTAGTGGGAGGTGTCCCTGCCTATGGCAGGGGCTTGAAACTAGATGATCCTTGAGGTCCCTTCCAACCTTACCATTCTATGATTCTATGATTCTATGATTCTATGAGAGGGGTTGCCAGTGAAGACTGAGGCAAAAGAATTGTTGAGAATCTCAGCCTTCAGCTCATCCATTGATACTAGCTCCCTACTATTGCTCATCAGAGAGGGTTTGCTTTCTTTAACCTTCCTTTTCTGTTTTGTACCTGTAGAAGTCTTTCTTGTTTTTCTTTACATCCCTTGCCAAGTGCAGTTCCAGCTATGCCTTGGCCTTCCTGATCTGACAAGTGGGCAATGTCCCTATACTTCTCCCAGGATGTCTGTCCCTTCTTCCATTTCCTGTATAATCCCAAATTGCCATTTACTTTGACCAGGAGGACACAGTGGTCTCTTGCCTTCCTTGCCCAATTTCTTAACACATGGGGATTTAGATCTCTTGTTCTCTACAGATAGCATCCTTAAAGATCTGCCAGCTCTGTTCTGCTCCCTTGTCCCTGAGGGCCATTTCCCATGGGGTCTTATTTATTGAATCCTTGAAGAGCTGGAAGTTTGCTTTCCTTAGATTTAGAGTCCTAACTGCTTCTTATGGGCTTCATACCCTTAGGACAGTGAACTGCACTAGTGTGTGATCATTGCAGCCCAGGCTGCCTTCGACTTTGCCTTTATTTTCTGATGTAGCTGTTACTGAAAGGCTGCCTCAGTGTTGTGATATAGATGAAGATTATAACCGTTTTAAAAGATTATTTCATAAACTATGAAAAGGATGCACTTGTTGCTAGCAAATTTGCCAATGTCTCAAAACATTTGCAAATTGCAGCTTGCAGGGGCAGTTCTGTTCATAGAGAGAATTTTTCTTTGCCTCCATTTAGGGTGATATACTCTCAGGGATGTGTAGATGTGTCTCCAAGGGAATTTTTGTTACTTAAGCCCCTCTTCTAGAGATTGGTCCATGTCACGGTATGATGGTGATGTAAACTTAATTTATTACTCATAGCTGTTGCCAACATTTGCTTCTAAAAATTCTCCTCAGATATCAGGTGAATTGGACAAGACATGAATTTTATCAGCTGAGGAGACTATGCTGTAACTGGCACAGCAGCACAGATTCTAGAGGTGATGTCTTCACTCCACCAATAGTTTTCAAACACAGAATCACAGAATGCTAGGGGCTGGAAAGGACCTCGAAAGATCATCTAGTCTAAGCCCCCTGCCAGAGCAGGATCTCCTATACCAGATCACACAGGAACACATCCAGGCGGGTCTTGAATATCTCTAGAGAGGAAGACTGCATAACTACCCTGGGCAGCCTGTTCCAGTGTTTTGTCATCCTCACTGTGAAAACAATTCCTCCTCATGTTTACATGGAACTTCCTATGCCTCAACTTCCACCCATTGCCCTTTGTCCTGTCATTGTGCATCACCGAGAAGAGGCTGGTGCCATCTTCCTGGCACTCACTCTTAACATATTTATAAAAATGAATAAGGTCACCCCTCAGTCTCCTCCTCTCCAAACAAAAGAGATTAGAAGAAAGCTGCTTTTCTGTTTTTCAGGCTCTAAATATGCCTCTTTCCCCTTTCACTGTTAGATGGATGTTGTCCTTTTATACATTTTGTTTAGTTAAGAGACTTGCAAATGGTTCCTAGGAAAAGATGCATTGTAGTGCTACACCTCCAAAAGGTTGGCACCAGCAGACTATTGTTGCACTCTGAGCTAGTGAGCAGGAAGAGACCTTCTGTCCATCTGCAAAGCCAGCAAAGATAGATAGAGGAGAAGCTTAACAGTTGGTTGTGGCTGAGTTGATCAGGTTAGTGCAGTCACCACGAAAACAATACAGTTCAAGGACTGACACCTAAGGTGAAGTGGATTGTTTGGTTTAACACTCAGGTATCCAGTGTCCCAGATTCCCAAAACAAGTTTTGCCTCCATTACAAAATTGGTAACACTATCTTTTTTTATATTGGGACCAAAGTTTAAACCTTGAAAGTGACAAAGTGCCAGTGTGTAGATCAGGTTTCCCAAGGTTCAGCAGTTTCTTTAACCTGAAGGGCCATGAAGTTCTCCCATTGCATCCAGCCCTACTTGCTGACTACACTCCAGGCTCCACTTTCCAGCTTTCTATTAGATTACCCAGAAAGCACCACTATCTCCCCTCTGAAGGTATCTGTACCCTCAATTTCCCTTCAAAATATGCCAGACTTTTTCAGGTGGATTTCTCCTCTGCCTGCTTCTGCAGCATTGAGAACAGCATCAATTATTAGCTGTTATTTTTTCATTTTTTATTTTATTCAATTATTATTATTATTATTATTATGGCACAAGTACCATCCTTCCTTTCTACTTTTGCCTTCCTGCTTCTCTTTTCACACATACTCACATCCCTAGCAGCACCTGCAACACAGGGAGAATTCAGAAAGACAGATACTGACCTTACGATAGGGCTGCTGGTGACTTTACAAAGGTTGGAAGAGATGCAGCTCTGCTGCCTCTCAGCCCTGTAAAAGGGTGAGCATAAAGTCAATAGAATATGCTGCAGAAACTAGGAGGCTGAGGGAAGGATTGCGCTGCACTGTGATGCTATTAATCATAGAATCATAGAATGGTAAGGTTGGAAGGGACCTCAAGGATCATCCAGTTCCAACCCCCTGCCATAGGCAGGGACACCTCCCACTAGGACAGCTCACTCAAGGCCTCATCCAATCTGCCCTTGAACACCTCCAGGGAGGGAGCAGCCACAACCTCCCTGGGCAACCTGTGCCAGTGTCTCACCACCCTCACTGGAAAGAACTTCCTCCTAACATCTAGTCTAAATCTCCCCTCTACCAGTTTAAGCCCATTGCCCCTTGTCCTGTCGTTGCAGGACCTTGTAAATAGTCCTTCCCCAGCCTTCCTGTAGGCCCCCTTCAGATACTGGAAGGCTACTACCAGGTCCCCTCAAAGTCTCCTCTTCTCCAGGCTGAAGAGCCCCAACTCTCTCAGCCTGTCCTCACAGGAGAGCTGCTCCAGCCCTCTGATCATCTTTGTGGCCCTCCTCTGGACCCGCTCCATGTCCTTCCATGTGCTGAGGGCTCCAGAACTGCACACAGTACTCCAGGTGGGGTCTGGCAAGAGCAAAGTGGCAGAATCCCCTCCCTTGCCCTGCTGGCCATCATCATGAGGAACCCTCAAACGGCTGATTAACTGCAAAGTCATGGTGCTGTGTCCGTGCATGATGGTAGCTGGAAAAAAATGCAGTGAGGCCAACTAATTAAAATACTAACCTGGAGTTTCTCTACATATTTTTGCTTTTTTATCCTCTCTTCTTTTTCTGGGTTTTTTGGTTGTTTGTTGGGGTTTTTTTGTGCTGTGGGTTTCATTTTTGTTTTTCTGGGTTTTTTGGGTTTTGTTTTTCTTCTCCTTTTCATTTCTTTCCTTGCCCTTCATTTACCATCTTTATTATTTATAAAATTCCCTTTTATCATTTCTTCCATCTAGCTTCTTTCATTTTTCTTTTTCTCCTAGTCCCTCTGTGCCCCACATTGCATTTCCCCCTTCTGTTAATCAGCCCATTACCAGA
Organism: Eubucco bourcierii; assembly: GCA_013396675.1. Lineage (NCBI taxonomy): Eukaryota > Metazoa > Chordata > Aves > Piciformes > Ramphastidae > Eubucco > Eubucco bourcierii. The sequence goes on along the minus strand of VWZE01006346.1, from coordinate 854,273 downwards.
TCCTGACACCTCATGGGAATCATCATTCAAGGGCTTCAAGGACAATTTTACAGTTTTCCCTCTCTTCTTCTGTTCTTATCTGCTTAGGGACTCTTAGTCTGACTGTCAGAACACTCCTGTTGTGCATGCTGCTGTCATCAGTGGTAGAATAAACCTACCAAGGTCCAGCTGAATATTATAGTTTCACACACCAATTAGGCACTTAACAGAAGAACTATTTCAGTGTAGCCACAACATAATGTTTGTGTGTACGATGGGAACGATGGTGGTGGAGGGAGAGGGAGTTAAGCAGCTTTCCAAATGCATCATCACAAAAATACTCATTTAACCAAGGAGAGGGAAGCATTCATGCCTGTTTCATAGGTATGAGAAATTGTGTGCTCCTAGAGTTGTTGGTTTGGATTTTCAGCTATGATAGGTCAGCTGTTACGTAATTTTCTGGCAGTAATTACTGGAAGACTTAGGCTAATCTTATTTCTGAAGAAGCCTGGCTCCACTTTTGTCTCTCTGGCTGGCAGCAGGGAAAGCTTGCTGGCAGCAGAATGCATCTCTGAGCCTGCCCTATTTCTCCTGTGCTCCCACCAGTTCTTCCATAGCATGGCCCATGTGCACAGGGCTCTGGAGAGTCCTTGGTAGAGCTGCTTTGAGCTCACCAGGCTTAGCTTGGCAGGAGATGCTGCACAGCCCCAGGCAGCCTGGTCCTGCGGCTGCCTCCACAGCTGCAAGAGCTCAGGGGCAAAGGGAAAGAATGAGTAGTTTTTATAATGGGGAATTATTCATCACATCTGGGAACTCTCTGACCACACCTCCTTCCAGAAGACTCTTCCTGTCAAAAGCAAGCTGATTACCAATTCAGTTTATTCTCTCCTATTAGGATGAACCACAGAACAGCTGAGTTACATTGACAACATTGGGTATTACCCAAAGAATGAAATTATTTAGAATTAGAAAGCCTATTCTCCTCCCAATGAAATTCTTTTTAAATTCAAAGAGAAATTTAAGGCTCTTAACAACAGCAGAAGACACCACACTGCAGCCAGAGGATGAGCTCCTCCTCTGGATGTGGGAGCCAGAGCCCTCTTTATCAGCTGCCTTTGGTACTCCAGAGAGTGATGATGTGGAGTACCAGGGATCCCCAAAGCATGGGGCACAACCTGTGAGATGGTGACATCCTGCAAAAACAGAGGTTTCACAATGTTCAGGGAGCTAATAATCACTTATGAATTTAGAAGTTTTTAATGGTGTTTAAACTCAAATTTAGTTTTACTTCCAATCATGTTGTGTCGAATTTACCTTAGGATTAGGTGAAAGATAGTCAGGCTGAGCTGTACCTCCTCTTCTTGCTTTTCCACTAGCCTCAGTTGAATAGTTTGTTGTTTGGGTTTTTTTAATTTGCATAAAGGTAGGGGTGAGTATGCTCCAAAGATGATATCTGCGTTCTCCAAAGCCTTTGTTATTCAAATAAGCAACCCACACCGACATAAAATGCCATTCCATGACACCTGCAGCACGAAGTATCCAATTTTGTGTTGGGCAGAAAACTTTTTTTTTTGTAACACTGATGCATAGCTTTATTTCCAAGTTATTTTATGGCTTTTCCTGTGACTAAAGAAAGGATATTGGGGGTGAGAAACTAGAAAGTCCTTGAGGTTCACATTGGTATGTATAAGTCATGCTTGAACATGAACGAATCCCCTAGAAATTATTTTCTCCAGGCTAGATTGGTGGACATCCCTGCTTGCTTTTTGAATTTGTTTTTCTTCTTATTTCTGCAATGTGGGTTGTAACCAGCTCCCTTAGGACTGTCTGAACATTTTTACTCACCAATCTTAAAGGCTACGACCTTAAACATCTCTCTGCTGTCTTACTCTGGTGCACTGTATTTTATAAGGATTTCAGTCCGTTGTACTAAAAGCATTAACTGGAGTGCTGACAAGCATTGTGTGGTTTATGTCTTCATAAGAGCAGGGGATGAGTGTTTGTTGGACTCCTTTAGGCAGCAATATCCATAGCATGCCTTCTGATAGTTGCTGGGGACTGGCGTGACTGCTCTCTTCCTCCAACTTCCCCCACAAAGCATTACTTCCTTACAACAGCCTTCTAGAAAATGTATTTCAATAGTGCCTTGCAGAACTGGATTTTCACATTTCAGAGGGCATACTTTTCCCCCACTATTTCCCCCACACTTGGAGCTATCATTTTAAAATATTTTAAAGGTATGTCTTTCCCAATTCTGTGCGGGATTTAGTTACGTGGAACATCTTCAGCCTGAAGAAGAGAAGGCTTTGAGGGGACCTGATAGTAGCCTTCCAGTATCTGAAGGGGGCCTACAGGAAGGCTGGGGAGGGACTATTTACAAGGTCTTGCAATGACAGGATAAGGGGCAATGGGTTTAAACTGGCAGAGGGAAGATTTAGACTAGATGTCAGGAGAAAGTTCTTTCCAGTGAGGGTGGTGAGGCACTGGAACAGGTTGCCCCAGTGAGATTGTGGCTGCTCCCTCCCTGAAGGTGTTCAAGGCCAGGTTGGAGGAGGCCTTGAGTGAGCTGTACTAGTGGGAGGTGTCCCTGCCTATGGCAGGGGGTTGGAACTAGATGATCCTTGAGGTCCCTTCCAACCTTACCATTCTATGATTCTATAGTCTATGATTAATATATCTTTTTTGTGTGCCTATCACAGAGGAGATACTGTTTTTCAGACGACTCAGGATGGTTTACTTAACTTTAGCATTTATTTGTCTTATTTTGAAAGGGTGTTTCACTAGGTAGTTTCTCTTCCTAGATGCTTTCATATGCACTGGCTTCTTTATCTGTTAATTAGGGTGGTAGCAGCTCAGGGTGGTAGCAACTTTCAATCTGCCCCTCTGCCTAAGTGAGCCATGCTGAGTGTAAGCCTAGAGTTAAATGGAAAGTTTTGTTCTCTTCACTCCTGTGATCTCACATCAATTCACCAATTGTTATTTCCTCTTGTCAAACGAAGCAATAGCAAAGCTTTGAAATTATGTTGTTGCTTTTCCAAAGAACAATTTCCCTCTCCTCCTCTTTCCCTCGTTCTGCCTTTTCCTGTATATTTGATAGTACATCAGCTTCCTCTTGAAATGATCCCCAGTAGAGCACTTCAGCTATTTCAAACAGGGTTTTTCTGAAGGTGGTTTTTAAAAACTAACTTCTACAGCAGAGTTTGGTTTTAATGAAGAACAATTAAAAAAAAATAAAAATCCTTCTGCCTTAGAGAGCCAGTCTTGCACGCAGTGATGCGTGTGGTGAACTCTGTGATGGGAATACCCCCACAGGATGCAGTCAGTGGTATTGTTTGCACACACAGAGTTAAGCACCTCTGCAAGTGCTCGCAAGGTGATGGCTTTAAATCTCACTAAAAGCTAAAAAGATCTGCAGTGCAGTGCAGTGCAGGGCAGGAGAGACTAACCAATGCAACTCACATTTGTTGTCTTCTATTTTTATTATTATCAGTGTTTCTAAAGTGGCTATTATCTAACAACACATATCATGAAGAGAATGGTGATGATCTTCCAAAGAATTTCTTCACTCTATTCCTGTACTTGTCATCACTTTGAGCTAGGCAGAATATTTGGAAAACTTGCAGCCTGGCCGATTTCCCAGTGATGCCAAGTGAATATCTGATATGACAGAAGACACCAAAGGCTACAGGATTTAATTGTAGCACAGTTTTTCAGATTAATAAATGACATAACCAGGGCCCTCCAGAGTTAGTTTCTTCTTGTTACTGTGGGATCAAATTCGGGCTAAGACTTGCTCTAGTGTTTCTCTTGAAGTAATTGCCTAGGAGCTCACAGAAGTCTTTTGATTTGCTGGGATATTAAATGCTTATAGACTTGAAAATAAGGGCAAGATAAGGACTGTATCAGGAGTAAGGTTAATGAACAGCCTACAATGCAGAGATCCTGGGTGAAGTGGTGTCGTTGATACATTTGTCTCAGAGGAAAAATCTGGAGTACTGTGTGCAGTTCTGGAGCCCTCAGCACAGGAAGGACATGGAAGTGTTGGAGCGGGTCCAGAGGAGGGCCACAAAGATGATCAGAGGGCTGGAGCAGCTCTCCTATGAGGACAGGCTGAGAGAGTTGGGGCTCTTCAGCCTGGAGAAGAGGAGGCTTCGAGGGGACCTGATAGTAGCCTTCCAGTATCTGAAGGGGGCCTACAGGAAGGCTGGGGAAGGGCTATTTACAAGGTCTTGCAATGACAGGACAAGGAGCAATGGGTTTAAACTGTCAGAGGGGAGATTTAGACTGGATGTCAGGAGGAAGTTCTTTCCAGTGAGGGTGGTGAGGCACTGGAACAGGTTGCCCAGGGAGGTTGTGGCTACTCCCTCCCTCGAGGTGTTCAAGGGCAGGTTGGACAAGGCCTTGAGTGAGCTGTACTAGTGGGAGGTGTCCCTGCCTATGGCATGGGGTTGGAACTAGATGATCCTTGAGGTCCCTTCCAACCCTACCATTCTATGATTCTATGATTCTGTGACAAGTTATTCTGTGTGGAGTTGTTTCAGCATATGAATGGAGCCAGAGCAGCCTGTCTTGATGGCCCAGATCTTCAGTCAATCAGTGGAAATCCTGGCATGCCCAGATATGCTCAAACAAGTTCACAGTTTTTACAACTTTTCTGTATGAAGCTTCTCAGTGAACTGAGCCATGATGTGGGATGCAGTAGGCTATTCACAATATCACGGGGTTTTCCTGGGTGCATTGCTAATACCAGTGCATCACACCAATCCAGAACAGCTGAGAAAGAAAAAAGAAACCACTTGTTCACACTTACACATGATGTCAGTGAACTGTGCAGTGAAAAGTCTGTATGTGTGGATTTTTCTGGGTGCTGAATGAAACAGGGGAGAAATTACACCTCTCAGAGCTTTCATTTCAGACTCTGAGCATCTTTTAGTATTTATCATCATTTTGTATTTATCATCGGTTTTAGTTGCTGCTTTTTAAGATGTGTCTGTAAACAAAGGACTTCTTAGAAAATACATTTTTCAAGGGTAGACTGAAAAATGTTGGAATGCTTTATGAATCACAATTTAACAGCTTCCAAAATATAAAATAAGGAAGTTAATAAACATTAAGTGGTAGGTCATAAAATTGCTTTCAGATCAATATAAGAAAATAACACATTGTACAAAACCATTGAATATATGACCCTTATTCCTTTAAAAGCCTCAGTAACTTCCTTTTAATAGCAACCAAGTATTTGGAAACACTATTTCCTAAATACTGTCACACCACTTAATTTAAGGAAATGTACTTCAGTAGCAAGAACTTCAGCACTTGTTCTTCTCCTTTCCCTTTCTCTAGCACATTTGCAGTGCCTTCAATGAGTTAGCATAGTCTTGATCATAGAATCATAGAATCATAGAATAGTAAGGTTGGAAGGGACCTCAAGGATCATCTAGTTCCAACCCCCTGCCATAGGCAGGGACACCTCCCACTAGTACAGGTTACTCAAGGCCTCATCCAATCTGGCCTTGAACACATCCAGGGAGGGAGCATCCACAACCTCCCTGGGCAACCTGTTCCAGTGCCTCACCACCCTTACTGTAAAGAACTTCCTCCTAACATCTAGTCTAAATCTCCCCTCTGCCAGTTTAAGCCCATTGCCCCTTGTCCTGTCATTGCAGGACCTTGTAAATAATCCTTCCCCAGCCTTCCTGTAGGCCCCCTTCAGATACTGGAAGGCTACTATCAGGTCCCCTCGAAGCCTTCTCTTCTCCAGGCTGAAGAGCCCCAACTCCCTCAGCCTGTCCTCATAGGAGAGCTGCTCCAGCCCTCTGATCATCTTTGTGGCCCTCCTCTGGACCCGCTCCAACACTTCCATGTCCTTCCTGTGCTGAGGGTTCCAGAACTGCACACAGTACTCCAGGTGGGGTCTGACGAGAGCAGAGTAAAGGGGCAGAATCACCTCCCTTGCCCTGCTGGCCACGCTTCTCTTGATGCAGCCTAGGACTCGGTTGGCTGTCTGGGCTGCATGTGCACACTGCAGGCTCATGTTGAGCTTTTCATCAACCCAGACTCCAAGGTCCTTTTCCTCAGGGCTGCTCTCCAGCCATTCACCACCCAGCCTGTATTTGTGCTTGGGATTGTGCCTACCCAGGTGCAGGACCTTACACTTGGCCTTATTGAATTTCATCAGGTTGGCCTGGGCCCAACTCTCCAGCCTGTCCAGGTCCCTCTGGATGGCATCCCTGCCCTCTAGCAAGTCGACTGTGCCACACAGCTTGGTGTCATCTGCAAACTTGCTGAGGGTGCACTCCATTCCTCTGTCCATGTCACTGACAAAGATGTTAAACAGCACTGGTCCCAGCACTGACCCCTGAGGGACACCACTTGTCACTGGTCTCCAGGTGGACATTGTGCCGTTGATCGCCACTCTCTGGGTTCGACCATCCAGCCAATTCCTTATCCAGCGAGTGGTCCATCCATCAAGTCCATGCTTTTCCAGTTTGGTGACCAGGATGTCATGTGGGACAGAGTCGAATGCTTTACTCAGGTCCAGGTAGATGACATCAGCTGCCTTTCCCTTGTCCACTGTCGCTGTGACTTCATCATAGAAAGCCACTAAATTTGTCAGGCAAGATCTGCCCTTGGTGAAGCCATGCTGGTTCCCACCAATCACCTCTGCTTTGTTTTCCATTTGCCTTAGCAGGACTTTCAGCAGTGGCGGTGATGATGGCGGTGGTGAAGGAGCCAAGCCTGCTCAAGAGGGACTCACATTCAAGTGTATTTGAGAAAATTGCTCCTTACTTAAATGATGCACGATACAAAGCACAGCCAAAGGTGCAGGAGTTCATTTCAGAGCAGAAACCAGGCAGCCTGGTTGCTGACATTGGTGAGTTAAGCTGTTTATCAGACTGATAATGACAGTCTAAGTATTTTGTCTGTTTATATCAAGCGATATTCATAGCAGAAGAGTTTGGAGCTTGTGGATCAAACTGGGGAGTTCAAATGGCCAATCTATCAAATTTGCCTCCTACTTTGCCCCACATTCATAAGGCATATGAAGACAATTTGACTTTTCACAATAATCACTAGGTCAGCTAAACTGAAGCGCTAAACTGAAGCTAAATTTATTAAGATCTTTTCAGTGGATGTTAATGTTACATGTTGGTATGATAATTCTGGAATAGTTCTGGAATTTGAAAGCTTATTTAGCTCTTATAACATGTATTGTGTGTGGTCAGTTTCAAACAAGTATAATGACACTGTCCTGAGTGATTTGGGGATAAATACATGACAGTTTCAATTCCCTGGAGGTTTGGGAGTATCTGAAAGGTAGGAGGGAAGCATCACTACTTGCTTCAGTGGCTGCACTAGAAGAGGATATATGCTGGCTGCCCAAATGAGGTCTGGGCATTAACTCATAATTTCTACATGTTTAGGCTAGACTTCTAAATAGTCTTTCAGACCTGTAATCCTTCACAGCAACAGATATGTGTAGTCTCCCTACTATAGCATTTGTGAAAGAGAAAAATTACTGAGTGTTGGATTAATCAACACTGACTTTTTGGGTGCCATTCAAACTTTATGTAAACTTTTCCCAATTTATCCCAGTCTAAATGATGGGAACCATATTCCTGCTAAATCTTGGCTGATGTTGCAGTGTTTCAGTGTGAACAAATAAAAAGTGTACCAAGAGCCAGCACATTGAGGTTTTATAAATTTCACAGACTCAGGACTCTGCTAACACCGTCATTTAAGATCAGGCTTGGCTCCTGGGTTTTGGCCTGCAGAAGCTGCGGGAACACTGGTGTCCATAGCCAGAGATTAGTTTTGTGGAAACACAATCGACTTGAGAGATGCTGCCGTGCAGAACTGGAGTCTACCTGTAGGGCTCTCTGTCCTTCCACCGCTGGGAAGCAGCCTTTGGTGTCAGATTAGAGGAAATGTATTAGAGGAAATGTATTTAACAGTTGCTTTTTGGATTATATTGGAGCTCTTCCCTTCAAAAGTGAAAGCCAGTCCTGGAGTTGTTTTCCAATCAGAACTTCAAGGTAGTCTTCTTTCTGCTCCTTGGAAAATGAAGTCTAATATAAGTCAAGTGTTGGCACCGTTTCACAGCACCTCTTCTCAGCTGGTGCAGAAGTCAGGCAGGGGAAGGACTGAGAGAACTACAGCTTTTTTCTTCATGCCAGGGAGACGGGATCAAGCAGTTAGTATTAGACAAGCAGTTAAGAGGAGGCTTGTATCTGCAGCTCAGCAGTGATTCATCTCCCATTCAAATGGCATAACAGATTGTTGGGACTGGGAGGCTCCTTACTGAGCATAGGGACCCACACAGGGCTCCAGAATAGGTGCTATGGGGTGGCAGTAACCTAAATATAGAGACTTAAATGTTTGGAAGGTTGCAAAATAACTGGAGAAAAATTAGAGAGAAAATCTGGGCTCTGACCTGAACTTAGTGTTTGATGTAAGTGTAGCCATAAATAGGATGTGAATTCAGGTCTGCACATGGTACAGGGTATTATGCTAACTCAATACATTTACTTCCCTGCTCTTAATCTGAACTGTAATTTTTTATCATACAAGTGAGTGAGAAAACAAGTCTTCAAAATTAGTAATCTACTTTAAAATGCACTTTATGTTAAGACCCAGATAATTCTGCAAACAAATTATCAAAAATTTAGATAAGATCTGTTTTGCTGCCAACATTAAAATCGTTCTTGTCCAAAGATGTATGCCTTTATTTCAGCACAAGAAGTATTTCAGTTTAGGAAGATGTAAATTTCCCTGTTGCAAGCTCCATTATGAAAAGGAAACTGTGCAGAGATACCAGAAAAAGAAACTTCACTGTTGTCATGGTGACAGCAATTATCAGCTGTTAAAACAGCAAACAATGGGCTTAATGGTTTGATCTAATAGTGACTTAATTACTTAGCAGTCCAGTTTGTCTATCAGCATTTCAATACACAGGAATAATTCAGTGCTTCTCACTACATAGTGCTTTCACTTAGCATGTTAAGTCTATTACAAGCAGAATTGCAGTAGCATCATTACTATAAATATTTTTTATTCCTTATGTGGTAGAAAGGCCAAGGTAAATGCTCTCTAGCAATCCCATTCGAACACCTCCTGTCACGCAGCAAAGAGCCTGCTAGACAGGAAGGAGCAGTCTGTGCTCATTGCACTGTGGTGGTAAAAAAATAACCTGAATTCCATTGCAATTGTGACTCCTCTAAAACAGGTGGGGAATTTCAAGCTATTAGGTCAGCCAAGGGCATACATCACAGCTTATGTCAGGAACACATTTTCTTTTGTACAGACACCAAATGTCTACCTTTCTTTCTCCTCCTCATTATTTCTTCAGGCTGTGGAAATGGCAAATACCTTCACATCAGTTCTCAAGTCTATAAACTGGGCTGTGACCACCATTCCCCATTGGTAGAATCAGCACAAGATGAAAACCATGAAGTAATGGTATACCATAGCTTGTGTCTGCCTTATTGAAGTGAATGCTTTGATGCTGTCCTGTCTGTCGCTGGTAAGTTCTGCATGCTGCCAGTGTCTATAGGTCACATTTTGAAAGAGTCTAAACCACTTAGGCTGAGATTGCAGCCTTTTCAGTGACCAACAGAATATTTTGGGTTGTGTAGATAAGATTCATCTGTATTAGCACAAGAAATGTGTATTATTGAAAACTTGGTGAAAAACTGCAAAAATGGCTAAGTCACATGGATGTGAGCTGAGTTTTATTCTAATCCAAGTAGTTCTGAACCACTCTCCTGTGCAAACCAGGAGAGGACAGCTTTGTTTGTGCCTTGTCACATGGTGGAAATTTGAATTCACAGAATCATAGAATCATAGAATGGTAAGGTTGGAAGGGACCTCAAGGATCATCTAGCTCCAACCCCCTGCCATAGGCAGGGACACCTCCCACTAGTACAGGTTACTCAAGGCCTCAGAATTGTTGGCTCTGTCAGGAAGATGGAAGAAAACTTGTTCAAGAAAACTAAGCATATTAAAGGTCAGCATTAAATCCTTCTGGACATTACCAAACACTGTTTTTTAGTCCAGTGCTTCATGGTTCATCAGCCAACACAACCAATTTTTTCCCTATGAGTATGGATGACCAGGAAGCAAATCCTTCTGGAAACTATGCTAAGGTATATGGAAAATAAGGAGGTGATTTGTAACAGCCAACATGGCTACACTAAGGGCAATCATGCATGGCAGATTTGGTGGCCTTCTACATCCACTGTTGGTGGATAAGGGAAGAGTAACCAATGCCATCTTTTTCAATAGAGTGAGCTCTGGCCCTTGCAGTTCCCTGTGTTACTCCAAGTTACTGTAGTACAGAACCAGTGCAAGCTCCAAATACACTCTTGCATTTAGTTCAAATTTCACAGTAGCAGCCAGCAGCCTGCCCAACCATTTTAAATGTAATTATTTATTTTAGACCATAACTAGATATCTGCAGTCATATCTCTGTTGTGTTGACAGTGTATCTGTCTGAAATCTCAACTATATGTTCTTAACAACGTGTTGTGTGATTGCAAGGTCTTGGTCAACCGTTGGGTGTCATTAGAAAATGTGGCATCTTTTCACTGGCTGCACAACCTGGTCATGTCTGGCTGTTGTCCCCTGCTCTCTCGGGGTGCATAGCAGTGTGGTTCTGGAAGGAGGGATGGATGCTTCACTGTGATGGTTTTGACAGGTTTGTGTTGCCACCTGCAAGCAGCCTGTGGTGGTTTGGCCCTGGCTAGGGGGCCAAATGCCCACTAAATCCACTCTATCACTCCCCTTCTTAAATGGACTGGGGAGAGGGGAAAATGTAACAAAAGCCAGCAGTAAGGTAGGAGGAATTTAATAATAATAAGCACAAGTAAAAGACATGTGTGGAAAGCAAACGTGAAGAGATGTTACCCTCTACTTGCCATCAGCAGACGATGGTTGGTCTCAGGAAGCAGGACTTTACAAGTAGCAGTTGCTCAGAAGGACAGTTGCCATCGACGAATGTCCTCCCACTTCCTTCTTTCACTTAGTATTTATATCTGAGCTAACATCATGTGGCATAGAACTTTGGCCACTTTGGGTCAGCTGGCTTGCCTGTATCCCCTGCCAAGATCTTGCCCACCCCTCTTGAGGCAGGGAAATGTTGGAATAGCACAGCCTGGATGCTCTGTTCAGCAGCAGCCAAAACGCTGATGTGTTAGCAGCTGCGGCACTGCAAAGCACAGCACTAGAAAGATGCTTTACAGAGAATTAACTCTAGCTCAGTCAAACCCAATACACAGGCTCTGGAGCACAGGGGCTTAACTGTACTACCAAGAGCTTATTCTCCTGCTGAGTAAGATGCTGAGAGCCAGAAGGGTTTCAAAATGGTGTTCAGATACCTGAGCTGGGTGCACATTTAAACCTGCTTCCCTAGATAAGTATCAATAGTGCCGTAACTTCTTTTGGTGTTTGTGTCTAACAGCATGGTAGAGATTTTTTTTTTTTCCCCCTCTTTCCAGTGCAGCTATGTCACAGAACTACAGAAAGATCCAGGTTGGAAAAGATCCTCAGGATCACCAAATCCAATGTATAACCCTACTCAACAAGATTCACCTTAAACCATATCCCTAAATACCACATCCAAATGACCCTTAAACACATCCCAGGTTGGTGACTCAACCATCTCCCCGGGCAGCTCATTCCAGTGCCTAACCACTCTCTCCATTAAAAACTTTTGCCTAATGTCCAGTCTAAACTTACCCAGCCTCAGCTTGCAGCCATTCCCCCTTGTTCTGTCTCCAATTACCTGTGAGAAGAGACCAACACTAACTTCTCCACAACTTCCATTCGGGTAGTTGTTGACATTAATGAGGTTTCCCCTTAGCCTCCTCTTTTTTCAAACTAAACAGCCCCAGCTCCCTCAGTCACTTCTCATAAGATTTATTCTCCAGGTCTTTCACTGGCTTCATTGCTCTCCTCTGGACCCACTCTTTCACCTCCACATCTCTCTTGTATTGTGGTGCCCAAAACTGAACACAATACTCAAGGTGTGGCCTCACCAGAGCCAAGTACAAGGGGACAACCACCTCCCTAATCCTGCTGGCCACAGCATTTTTAATACAAGCCAGGATGCCATTGGCCTTATTGGCCACCTGGGCACGCTGCTGGCTCATATTCAGCTGCCTGTCTATTACAACCCCCAGATCCCTTTCTGCCAGACAGCTCACCAGACACACTGTCCCACGAAGTCTTCAGGGTACTTAACCAGAAAGCATGAGAACTCAATTCACCTCCTTCCTCAGTCAGAGGGGGGTTTCAAAACCACATTTCCTATACTTGGGGATGTCCACGAATCCTCCAACACTCATGTGCTCTGTGTGGAGAAAACTGCCACCATCACCATCCCTTGGAGCCAGAAAGGCCAAAAGAGGTGGAAAGGGAGCCTTAATCCTGACCAGTACACAGAATCACATCCAGAAGGGAAGACAGCAGCTGTCTGCATTATTTCCTCCATATGAAGGGACCGAGTGATGTAAAGTATACAGGCAAGATTAAATGGTGCTTAAGAGCAGGCAGAGGCAGTTCTCAGAGCCCACCAGGTGAACCCCAGATATACAGCCATTGGAGAGACTGGGGCAGCAGCTCCAGGTAAAGCCATGCAAGTCTGGCTGGGAGAAGGGGAGCTCAGAGCATGACACAGGGCAAAGTGGGGGAAGTGGCTTCATGAGAACTGTTCCACATGACCTTATTACCCTTTTCTGCTGGTTTTAGCTATAGTTGTCCCCACTTCTATGCTACTGTGACAAGCAACATTTTAGAATTAACTGTAATATAATCACAAAAGTCATCCCACTGAAGGCAGTGTAGCTACTCAGATGCTTAGAATTAAGCATATAATTATATTCCTGAATCAAGGCTTTAATAAGTTAATTAAATTTCATAAGTACAGTGATTTTTATAAAAGTAGCATCTTCATTTGCTAATGTTAACCATAAACGTGTGAAAAGAAAAGAAGCAACAAATTTTCCAACCCAAGTGATTACAGAGTTATGTTTTTAATAGGAAAAACTTTTTAATGAAACACTGTTTGAAGTTTACTAATTATTTTAAATAATTCTTTGGTATATTGATATTTTTCCTCCCCTTTTAAATTTTTGATACCACTATAATGAAGATAATAAAATCATATTTAACTTAGAATTATGCCTTCTCTATATGTTCCAATTGTTCCTATTATTAGAGCTGACAGAAATAAAGTGACATCTGAAGTGCATATACAAGAGTCTCCAAGATAAAGATTCCATGATCCTTAAATGCTTTCCAAATGTCTCTGAAGGGATTTAACTTCAGAAAGGAAATTTGACAGAGAAAAGCAATTTCTGATTACACAGATTTCTTTTATTTATTTATTTTTTGTCATTTAGCAGGGTTTAAATTGAGTCAGTGACCTAAAATATTAATTTTGAAAATGACTTTTAAAAAAAAAAACAATTCAGACAAAGGTGTTGATGCTTTCAGTTTTCTTCTCTAAAGACAGTTGAATAACACAAAAATGCATCTTGCATTGTCTGCTTTTTCTAAATAATCCCTTTTAGTAGGATTAGTCACAGTACTAAATTAATAGAAGGAGCAATTAATTATATTCTTATGAAACGAAGAAGAGAAGAATCTTTGAAATATTCTCCTTTCCTCCTCACCTCCTCCCTTTGAAATCTAAAACTGCATTATGTTTTTTTTCAGTTACAGAATGTCTTTCAGTTTTAAATTTAAAGAAAAGTGGTGTGAATGAGCAGTACCTGGCACAGAATTATTTTGGGTTGACTTTCAGGCACACCAGGAGCATATATGGCCAAAATGAAAAGGTATATTTGATCTATAACTACCGTTAATCCATGAAGTAAAGCCTTGCTGCTGCAAAGAGCTGCCGGGGGGTTTGAAGAACCACCTGTGTTCACTCTAATACTTTTGTGTTCATATGTGTCTGGTTTGCAGTCTTTGTTTGGATGTTTTAAAAGTTGAATGTGATCCTACTTGTCCTGGCGTGGCATTAGTTAGTATGATAATGACACACTGTTTAGTGAAGACTTTTTTGTGGTGAACTTAACAGAGTTTCTCTAGCTTTCGTTGCACAGATGGCATAATAACTAAAAAGCTCTGAATATTCTTCTGTGGAAGAAAGCACACAGGTACGCGGAAGAAAGCACCGAGTCCTAGGCTGCATCAAGAGAAGCGTGGCCAGCAGGGCAAGGGAGGGGATTCTGCCACTTTACTCTGCTCTTGTCAGACCCCACCTGGAGTACTGTGTGCAGTTCTGGAGCCCTCAGCACAGGAAGGACATGGAAGTGTTGGAGCAGGTCCAGAGGAGGGTCACAAAGATGATCAGAGGGCTGCAGCAGCTCTGCTATGAGGACAGACTGAGAGAGTTGGGGCTTTTCCGCCTGGAGAAGAGGATGCTTCGAGGGGACCTGGTAGTAGCCTTCCAGTATCTGAACGGGGCCTACAGGAAGGCTGGGGAAGGATTATTTACAAGGTCCTGCAACGACAGGATAAGGGGCAATGGGCTTAAACTGGCAGAGGGGAGATTTAGACTGGATGTTAGGAGGAAGTTCTTTGCAGTGAGGGTGGTGAGGCACTGGAACAGGTTGCCCAGGGAGGTCGTGGATGCTCCCTCCCTGGAGGTGTTCAAGGCCAGACTGGATGAGGCCTTGAGTGACCTGTACTAGTGGGAGGTGTCCCTGCCTGTCGCAGGGGATTGGAACTAGATGATCCTTGAGGTCCCTTCCAACCTTACCATTCTGTGTTTTGTGATTCTGTAATATTCTGGGAGAAATGGTAGTAAGCAGACAGCTACAGAGGAGAACAGTGTAGGAATAAGGATGTATCACTAACTCAGATAAACTTCAGCAAAATGACCACAGATTGTTAAGAGAGACTGCGAGGGCTGCTAGGGCAGAAAATACAATATCGCCAAACAGCAATTGCTCATACGTAGGTTGTGTAAATGATACACAGGGGCATGCAGCCTCTTGGAAAGATAGTCTAAGAACCCACAAAAGGGAAATAACTTATTAGATTTGTCTGAAACAGTGCATCAGACCCACAACAATAATTGTGCAAGAACCAGATTCTCTCACTGAATTTAATGCGACCATAATCAAAACTCCTAGGAACAAAAACACTTTAAAAGTTTACTAACGAAAAGAAAGAAATTCTAAGGGAAATTGCAAAGGGAATGACAGAAGGGTAAAACGTTAGCCAGTGAGTGTGGAAAGTGTTGATTGCTTAGTGGAGTTGTAAGGCACCTATAAAATGGGTGTTATTTACAATTACAAATTAAATGAATGGGCTAGGGACAGATTTTGCTGATGACATAGATGTATTTGGGTTTACTGACTCCACAGAGTTGTAAAACAAAAGTCTCACTTGGGAGGTGTCCCTGTTTATGGCAGGGGGTTGGAACTAGATGATCCTTGAGGTCCCTCCCAACCTAAAAAAAAAAAAAAAGAAACTGACTGGGTGCAAAATTTCAGAAAAGTAGTGGTGGATAAATCCCAGGTAATGTACACCTTACTGCAGACTTTCGCTGCTAAAATGGGGCTTGTATGAAAGATGGAAAGAGACTTTTTTGCCAGAGCCTGTAGTGACAGGGTTGAAGCAATGCCTTTTAAGTAATAGAGGGTAGATTTAGATTACATATAGGAAGATATTTTTCACACCAAGCATGGTGGGACACCAGAATAAGTAGCCTAGAGAAGCCATGTGTGCCCTGTCCCTGGAAGTGCCCAAGGTGAGGTTAGATGGGGCACTGAGCAACCTGATATAGGGGAACTAAATGATCTTTGAAAGTCCTTTCCAACTCAAACCATTCTACAGTTCTATGAAATATCATGCCCAGTGCCATCTACTTGTCAGTATGAGAGAAGCTGCAAGAGAAGCAGACCTGAACCATTTCCACCAGAGGGGAGGGAAGCAGGCTCTTGTCACTGCTGGGCTGCAATCAGGCCCCCATGAGTGTTTGTGCCTTACTGCCAACTAACATGATAACATGAGCCACTTTCTCTCTGAAACAGCGCCTTTACAGCACAGTACAGCCTGTCCAGCTTAAACACAAATGAATTTAATATAAAGAAAATGAAAGATTTTTTTTTTCCATCAGCTACTTGCTTTAAGTAAATGTGGTTGTATGGTGGTCTCAGAGCCTGGCAGGTTTGCCTTTGATTAGAAACAGCTGTGCAGTAATTCATATGATAATCCCTGATTTCAGAATAGTGTGGTGTTGCACTGTGCAGATGCTCTGTTTCCTTTAGTTATGCTTTTTTTAATGGAATGCACTACCCATAGCTTTTAAAATTGTCTGACTAATTTATCTTGACAACACTTAAGTTTTGCTCAGTGTGAGGTTTTATTAATACACTGTAATTTCTGAAATTACACTTGATGCCTTTTTAATTAGAAAGTCCATAATTTTTCAGTGTCAACGTCTCAACTCATGCTACGGGACCTGAGCTTTTGGAATTGATTTCTGCTCATCTCAAACAAGTGAAACCTACAGGCAGAGCAGCTGAATGTTAAAAGACCCTATTTCTTCAAAGCTTGCCTTTTGATCCTCACATTGCCACTGAGGCTCTGAATGCATCATTCATCGCAGAGAGAGTGTTTTCCTATCTCAGCTGGGCTGCATGCTGTTCTTCTTTTAATTGTAAAGTGTCTCTTTTTCTGAGGCAAAATTAATCTGATGGTGAATGGCCACCCTGGCAGACACAAAGAGGCTGCACATACAGGGCTTCTGCTGGCATTTTCTATAGTTATGTTTCTAGAAAGAACCAAAAGCTTGCACCAATTTCTTTTCCTTGAAAGATCTATAATTTTACATGGAAATCAGCACCTCAGCATCTTAACCAAAAACTGTTTTGTCATTGTAACCTGGAGTGACATAAGTAGAAATGTCTGCCCAAACTGGCACAGGCATTTCCAATGAGGAAAATAAAAGTAAAGTTGGGTAAATGTCACTAATTCTACTGCTTCTTTGTTTCATCACTGTTAGTATGTGCCTCTTCCTTTCCAGTGCCTTTCCAGGATTGTTTCTTATTCTTATTTCTCATGTAACATTCCCGTGATATAGCTGAAATTTGCTGACGCCCCTGCTGTGGACCAAGACCTAAACCAACTGTGACATCTGTTGTGAGTTGCTCTGGAGCTGGCCAGTCTAGTAGCAGAAGCCAATCTGCAGAGATGCCATTGGGAAAATTCCTTCCTGACACCAAATGCCCTTCTCAGGGCAAAACTATGTATTAAAATGGAAGCCAAATTTAAAGTCAGTTCTGCCTCAAGCAAAGCCATGCCACCTGAGTTTCACCATTGTAATGATGAGATGTTCTCCACCTCACGTGTTTGTGTAGTATGGCAAGTTCTCAAGCATGATACATGCTTATTAATAGCAGAAGTAGACACATGCTAGTTGACTAAGTGTCTTTCAGCCATATGCTGATGATATAAATGTATCTCATAGTGACTGTTAATGCTTTCTGCTCCGTTACTGACATGTGTCAATAAAGGAGGAGAAATCTGTAGGAAGTTTTAATGTGGTCCTTTTTCAGAGGGAATCATCAACAGGGTTACTAGAACAGCTTTTGTAAGGAACATGCTGGGGCCTCAGGCTTTCAGACATACTTCTTCCAAGCTGAAGACAGTGGATCTACTAGAAAGAGTCCAGTGGAGGGCTATGGGGATGACTGGGGGACTTGAACATCTCTCCTATGATGAAAGACTGAAAGAACTGGGGATGTTTAGTCTGAGAAGAGAAAGCTGAGATCTGTGGTAATTTCTCTCGTTAAAACATTCTGATTAGCCTCAAAACAGCACAATATCTTATCAGTTTCTACAAACATCTGAGGGGTGGGTGTCAAGGGGAAGGGGACAGTCTCTTTTCAGTGGTACACAGTGATGTGACAAGGAACAATGGGTACAAGCTGGAACACAGGACGTTCCACCTCAGCATGAGGAGACACTTATGGTGAGGGTGATGGACTACTGGAACAGACTGCGCAGAGAAGTTGTGAAGTCTCCTCTGGAGACTTTCAAAACCAGCCTGGATGCACTTCTGTGTGGACTACCCTAGGTGATCCTGCTTTGGCAGGGGAGATTGGACCCAATGATCTCTGGAGGTCCCTTCCAACCCTTAACATTATGTGATTCTGTGATTCTGTGGTTGATTCTGCGATTGTGTGATTAAGTGAGGTTGAAAAACATCCACGTTGCTTTGCCTCTGACCAAGTGGTAGCCTTGCACTGAGAAAATGAGATTGTTGCATTGTTTACTGCTGATCAGAAACACATCACTTGTTTTAGCATTCCTAAATTTGGTGTGTTACAAACTCTTTAGAGCAAGAGATAGTACAATGTTAGAGATGTCAGAGATGTTAGAGGTAGTACAATAATCATAGAATCACAGAATCATAGAATGGTAAGGTTGGAAGGGACCTCAAGGATCATCTACTTCCAACCCCCTGCCATAGGCAGGGACACCTCCCACTAGTACAGCTCACTCAAGGCCTCCTCCAACCTGGCCTTGAACACCTCCAGGGAGGGAGCAGCCACAACCTCCCTGGGCAACCTGTTCCAGTGCCTCACCACCCTCACTGGAAAGAACTTCCTCCTAACATCCAGTCTAAATCTCCCCTCTGCCAGTTTAAACCCATTGCCCCTAGTCCTGTCATTGCAAGACCTTCTAAATAGTCCCTCCCCAGCCTTCCTATAGGCCCCCTTCAGATACTGGAAGGCTACTATCAGTCTCCTCAAAACCTTCTCTTCTCCAGGCTAAAAAGCCCCAACTCTCTCAGTCTGTCCTCATAGGAGAGCTGCTCCAGCCCTCTGATAATCTTTGTGGCCCTGCTCTGCACCCACTCCAACACTTCCATGTCCTTCCTGTGCTGAGGGCTTCAGAACTGCTCACAGTACTCCAGGTGGGGTCTGACAAGAGCAGAGTAAAGGGGCAGAATCCCCTCCCTTGCCCTGCTGGCCACGCTGCTCTTGATGCAGCCCAGCACTCGGTTGCTGTCTGGGCTGCATGTGCACACTGCAGGCTCATGTTGAGCTTAACACATAGCACAATGGAAGACAAATGATATATTCCTGTGGTGCAAACCACCAGCTGCCAGTGTGTCGGAGCCAGTCCCTGTCCTTATACTCTGTATTCATTAGTGCCTCCAGGGATATTTATTCACCTTATCTGTTCTGTTCTAGCGATTCTCCATTTTTCAACGGAAGAGAGACGCATGCAAGCAGTAAAAGAGATGGCTCGCATCTTGAGAGCAGGAGGCCAGATAATGATATATGTGTGGGCAACGGAGCAAAACCAGAGAAGATTTGAAAAGCAAGATGTCTTTGTTCCCTGGAATCCTTCACCTCCTTCCTGTTCCTCAGGTGAGCCTTGCTCACATGGAGTACAAAAATCAATTCTTCACAAGGACAGAGATGGCTTTGAACCAGCCATGTCATAAGTTGGATGGAACTTCAGAGGTACGCAGGACAGCAAGGAGCTCATCCTATGGAGGGGAGAAGAAAGTGCCATGCATGGTGCTAGAGAAATCTCTGAGATGGTCTCTATTCTGAAGGTTGCTTGACTCACTATTAGATGTGGGTGATCAGTGGCATCAAGAAGAGCTCATTAGATACTGCAGTTATGGTGTTCAGATGAAAGAATCAAACAGAGGGGAAAAAAAGTTGAAGAAAACAGAGAGTGTGGCTTTCTGAAATATGTTTCTAACTTTTCCCCATTGCAAACTGAGTTTTGAAAATAGAACAGCTTTTGAAGTGGCTGTTAAACCTGTGCTGCCCATGTCATGCTGCTCGGAGGCTTTGAGAAGTTGCTATTCAGAATTAGGGCAAGCCACTATATAGCTCCCTATGGCTGCATATACTCCTCTCTATTGCAACGAGTGTATTTACCTGACCTGATTTCACATCAGAAAGAATTAGCTGTCAGACGAGAACTTAAAATAGACCTTCACCGAACACAAAGAGTTTTCTGCCAACCTCAGAACAAAAGGATAGCAGCCTCTTCAAGTCTGCAGAAAGCAGTCATTGAGCACTCCCCAACCATGCAGAGTCAGCAGCAGAAAGGTCCTGGTGGGGTCTGGCTGAGGTACTGCCCTGTTTTCTAAGGAACGGAAGTTGGCTCAGCTGATAGATTACACATTTATACTTTGACCACACCAATTGGTGTGTGATTGCAGAAAAGACTGAAATGTGGAAGATCTAGGGAAAATCTCCTTGTTGAAATGCACAAAGAACACTTAGGGTCTTTCTTCCTTCTGAAAGCTGCGACTTTGAAAATCTTTCCTCAAGCTTTTTATAGCCTTGGGTTTGTTTTGAGGGGGAAGGGGACTTATGGTGAAGAGACTGCTTTGAAACTATCAGGTTCTGTGGCTTTGGTTTCTTTGATTTTTGTTCTTCAAATACATCTCTATTGACTTAATTTTTTTTTTTTTTTAGAGTTGTTATTTCCAACTGAGCACATTTTAGCTCAGTGACCCCTTTAGATAAACAACTGCCAGTCAAGTTTTGTTACTTGAAAATAAATTTTTAAAAACAGTTGGGAAGTGATTGCTGGGTTATCTTTTTCACTGTGCATTAAAGTATTGGTTATTAATTTATAACTACATAATCATTCATGCCAGCTCTTTATTTTGCAATTTATTGTCTGGTGCCACTCGATGTAACATAATGCAGAAAATAATTGAAAGATGCACTATTTTATTATGGTTCACTTTGTCACCTTATATGCTAGTTCTAGTCATGCTAGACAGACAGTCTTTTATGAGAATTATAGGGTGTGCAGAGCCCTCATGGCAGAGGCAGTAACTCGTGATGCTGTCACAGTCTGGGAATCATTGCAGTCATGGGAAAAAAAAAAAAAAAAAAAAAAAAAAAAAAAAAAAAGAGGAGAAATTTGCTTTTTTATATTCA
>VWZE01006346.1:801724-833304 GCA_013396675.1 Eubucco bourcierii | reverse complement strand
CACCAAAAAAAAAAAAAATCAAAAAACAAACCCACGAGTTTTACAAGTGAGCTTGAATGCATGCTTATCACACAACCACAGAATTCATCAGGTTGGAAAAGACCTTCGAGATCATCCAATCCAACCTACCACAGAACACCTTCTAATTAACTAAACCACAGCACTAATTGCCTCATCCACTCTCCTTTTAAGCACCTCCAGGGATGGTGGCTCCACCACCTCCCCGGGCAGCCCATTCCAATGGGCAATCACTCTTTCTACTAAGAACTTCTTCCTAACCTCCAGCCTAAGCCTGCCCTGTCGGAGCTTGAGACTGTGTCCTCTTGTTCTGTCACTGGGTTAGACCACACCTTGAGTACTTGTTCTGTCACTTGGTTTGGCCTCACCTTGAGTACTGTGTCCAGTTCTGGGCCCCTCGATTTAAGAAGGACATTGAGGTGCTTGAGCGTGTCCAGAGAAGGGCAACGAGGCTGGTGAGAGGCCTGAAGCACAAGCCCTATGAAGTGAGGCTTAGGGGGCTGGGATTGTTCAGCCTGGAGAAGAGGAGGCTCAGGGGGGACCTTCTTGCTGTCTACAACTACCTGAAGGGTGGTTGTAGCCAGGGGGAGGTTACCTTCTTCTCTCAGGCAACCAGCACCAGAACAAGAGGACACAGTCTCAAGCTGTGCCAGGGGAAGTTTAGGCTGGAGGTGAGGAGAAAGTTCTTCACCGAGAGAGTCATTGACTACTGGAATGGGCTGCCCAGGGAGGTGGTGGAGTCGTTGTCCCTGGAGGTGTTCAAGGTGAGTTTGGACGTGGCACTTGGTGCCATGGTCTAGTCTTGAGGTCTGTGGTGATGGGTTGGACCTGATGATCTTTGAGGTCTCTTCCAACCCTGGTGATACTGTGATACTGTGATACTGGGTGCCTGGGAGAAGAGACCAACCCCCGCCTGGCTACAACCCCCCTTTAGGTAGTTGTAAAGAGTTATAAGGTTCCCCCTGAACTTCCTCTTCTCCAGGCTAAACAATCCCTGTTCCTTCAGCCTGTCCTCGCAGGGCTTGTGTTCCAGCCCTGGATTGCTCTTTCTCTCTGTCAGCAAAAGTAGGGTAACTCACTTAAATCTGAGCTGTAAAGGAGCATAGTGCTAAGAAGAGTTCCAGTGACCACTAGTCAACAGAAAACATTTATTAATTTTTGCATGCCATAGTAATGATTTTATCTACAGTCACTTTCGCAAAGAAGATCATAATAGTCTTGAGGTCTGTGGTAACAGGATGGACTTGATCTTTGAGGTCTCTTCTAATCTTTGTGATACTGTGATACTGTGTGATAATCCTGATCTGATTTTTATACAAAAAGAATCTGAGATAAGTAACTTTGCTAAAGACTGCAATGTAAAGTAAGTATTTGGAAGAACAAATAGAAACACCAAGCAACATGACTGTTTTGCTGATGGTTATTTAAGTGCTGGGGAGGTCCATCTGTAATTTTACTTCCTGCCTTATTTTCATAGAGTCATAGAATGGTAAGGTTGGAAGGGACCCCAAGGATCATCTAGTTCCAACCCCCTGCCATAGGCAGGGACACCTCCCACTAGTACAGCTCACTCAAGGCCTCCTCCAACCTGGCCTTGAACATCTCCAGGGAGGGAGCAGCCACAACCTCTCTGGGCAACCTGTGTCAGTGTCTCACCACCCTCACTGTAAAGGACTTCCTCCTGACATGCAGTTTAAATCTCCCCTCTGCCAGTTTAAACCCATTGCCCCTAGTCCTGTCATTTTCTGTAGGTTTGTGAATCAGCAAGTCAGAGATCAAACTTGGGTTTTGAGAAATGAGACCCTGTGTGTTCTTTTTACAAGTCTGTCAGTAGCAGATGCATATTATGCATCAAATGTAGCATGGAACTGCACAGCAAGCTGAGTTTTCTGATGCAGTTTTAATTCGATTTGGATGTAATACTTGTAATCACATTTCCTTTACTTCCTCTCATGGAGTTCACATTGGCAGTATCATACATCTTGTATTTGCAGGTGGAAGAGCTACTGGGGCTAATCAGTCTCCTCCATCTGCAATGACTGCCTCTGCGGTGCTGCTTTCCCCCCTTAAATATTAGCATTGTTGTGCAGCTGAAGAAAATAATTTTCAGTCACAAAATGTTGCTTCTGTTCAGCTCTGACAACACCATTCCCTTCAGTTTTTATACTTCCTTTCCATTGCCAGAAGGACCTGCCAGCATCTCACTATATTTCAGTGCAGCTTCAGGTTGCGCTAAGCAGCAGCAGCACTTTGCAGGTCTGAGCTTCTCCATCATGTCAGTTCTTACAGTTCAACAGACTGTTAACCCACACAACCTACCAGAAAAACATCTTTGATTGCAGCTGCCAGTCCTTGCCCTCCAGCTCACCTGATGTTTAGTTTTCCTGTAAATGAACACAGGTGTTTTCGCTGAACCTGAATGGTCCTCTTGGAAGGCTTTAGCCTCCACCAGCATTCCCCCATGAAAGGCACTCATCATCTCCTGTTCTTCCTGAGAGCCTTCTCCTAATGCTGATATCCTCAGTCTGCCTACTTTGAGAGGTCAGGTGTTCCCAAATAATATCCATGCCACAGTATCAGTACTAGCCTAAATGAAAGGAATTTTAATCTCCGGCCAACTCTCAGCGGCTCTAAAAGCAACCCTCCCTTTCAGCGGGGGGTTAATGTCCTTGTTTTGAGTGAATCAAACTGTGAGGGCTCACTCCTTGTGTAGCAAAGTGCTGCCTAAGGCATGGGTTAGACCTGCTTCCACACAGAATGACTTCCACTCATGCCTCTGGAGGGTGCCCAGTGTTTCCTGGGATCAGAGTAAATTCAGCCTCTGCAAATGAAGCTGCCCCAGGACAGGGCCCTGACTATGCAGTGAAAGAAAGTAAAAATACAGATTTAGTTGGAAGGATCATGTATTTATGCATGTCACAAATGTTATAAAGCCATAAGCTCGATTTGAAATTCTCATTTTGATCACGATGCCAGCAGCAAAACCAGGACTGAGTTCATTCCTTCATTTCTACATCACAGCCTGCATTTGTAGTCCTCAGGGTAGGTGCTACCTTGCATAGCAGGGAAATGCTCTGCACTCTTGAGCAGTGCTTGATCCTAATTTGTTTTCTTCTTGTGCTCTTTGCCGTTCTGAGCTGGATTTCAGAATAGAAAGGGACATTTTATCTGGGTTCATCTAGGCATCTAGAGTGTAGATCTATATTTAAGTAAGTGTAGCTTTGTGTTTCTCATTGCCTGTGAATTTAATGGCAAGAAATATCCCCTTTAGAAGATGAACTGTGAAATACATCTTGAGGAGCTGTTGAGAACAGAGAGCTCATCTTCAGCACCTGCTCACCTCTTTCCATTGGTTGCAGAAAAACCTTAAAGAGGAACTCACCCTTAAACACTGATTCTTGGATGCTTCTGATGCACCCTGTCTAGAAATCTTTTAGGATGAAAAAAAGCAGCACAAAGTAAAATCCAACAGATTCATCCTCCACCCCACCTTTTGGCCAAGCAGTGCTCTCTACATATCTTTATTTTGTAGGGAGCATGTGGAAAATTTCATTATTAATTTTGGGAGTTAAAAAAAAAAAAAAAAACTAAATGCTAAATGTAGCAGAATGCCTCAGCTCCTCTGCAGCTCATGCCACTCTGGATTTATGCTCATTTGAGACACCACTTGTCCGAAGGATACTTTACCCAAAAATTCCAATGTCTGAAACTATTTCTGAGCTGCCAGTGATGATCACCTTTACAGACACACTAATAAAGCAGATTACTTCTTTCTTTTTCTGATCTGTATATCCCAAAAAAACTCCCAGTGTCAGGGATTTCTGAGTTTTCTGTATAGGCAGTTGTTGTTCTGTTCATAATTTCTTTTGTGAAACCCTGGGAAACTGTCCACAGCCATCCCAGAATGCATGAGCACAGCTCAGGGTCTTCTGCTCTATGCTTGCCACGTTAAGTAATGTCACATTAAGTCACACACAGCCCACATGAAGTTGGCAAGCTAGCAGCAGCCACTGCTGCTCACATTACTAAACCTAAGACACTGTGAGCTCAACACTGCTTATCCTCCTTCGGCATAAACAGGTTTGATGAGTGTGAATCTATCATAAAAGACTTTTGCCTGCTGGGTAAATGCCTTTCTTCTAATTGTCTGCTAATTGGCAAACAGCTAATCCCACTTATTATCAAAATTCTTCCTCCAGAGAACACTCAGCCAAGAGTTTCATAAATCTTTTTCCCTCATGCTTTTTGATTTTCAAAACTGTTCCAAGTATCATTTGATAGCTCTTACCTAAGGAGGTGTTTTGTTTGTGTTAATCAGCTCCTGCAAGGTTATCTGTGATCTATTGGAAAGTGCTTTAGCCATCATCTTGCCTTCTGTTTTAATCGGTAATTACTGGCCTAAAATTGTCCCTTACCATAGGCATTTTTACTGACTTCTCAAATTAAGATTGCCCATGAAATTATAAAAGGAAGAAGCCTGTTGGATCAGTTACTCTATCCACCAAAGTGCAATTATTATTCATGATGTGTGGCAGGGAGCCTAAGAGTAGGGTATGATTGAGAACACCACAGTTAAGTCGTCTTTGAAATGTAAATACAATTAATGAGCATACCTGTCTCCCCACCCCCCGGGATCTGTCCTTGTCTGCTTTGTCATTCTGACTTCTTTCTTTATTTCTTCTCTTTGATGGGGATCCTGATTTCCTCTCCTTCCTTCTTAGTCAAGGCTGAAAACAACATTTTGCAGAAGGATTGCAGGTGGCAGAAAGCATAGAAAACACTCCGTGAATTTCTCAAAGCATGTGCATTACTAGCACGGCTTTCACATCTCATTGTGACCAGGACTCTGTGAAGTGCTGCCTTCAATAATTTGGCACCACAAATCATTGGATATGAACACACTATAGGGAGTTTTAAAAAGAACACCAGCTTGCTTGCAGTGAAAGCCCACATTGGCGACATTTAGCTACAGTGAAGCTGCCATTCACTGGCTGTCACAGGGATCCAAATAAAAGCATCACATTTAATACAGCAAAGTAAATTTTCCCAGGCAAAACTGAGAAAAGCTATTTTGGAAAGGGAGAGGAGCAGCAGGTCTCCATCTCTCAGTTTTCAATTGCCCCATATCCACACTCTGCTCTTTGTATGCAGTGGCTGGATATAAAAGGTTAAAAATACACAAGAAAGGTATTTTAAGAGTAGGCTATGCCAGAGTTGCCATAGAAGCTGAACAGAAAAGACACCTTCTACAAAACCAGCCTGGCTAGTAAAGTGCAAGATGAAGAGCAGTAGGTTTTCTGTTTTGTTTGTCTACCAGCACTTTCTCCACAGCTGTGTATATATAGGTGTACATATAGGTGTACGTATGTCTACACACACGGCTTTGTAAATACTGCAGCCTGCTGATCTACTGTTTGTTGGGGCATAACAACTACTAGATGTTAAGAGCAGCCCTGCAGAAAAGGACTTGGGGGTACAGGTGGACGAGCATTTACAGCCCAGGAAGCAAATCACATCCTGGAGCATCTCTCCTATGAAGACAGGCTGGAAGAATTTGGGCTATTCAACCTGGAGAGCAGAAGGCTCCAGGAAGACCTAATAACTACATTTCAATATCTGAAGGGAACCTACAAGAAGTCTGGGGAAGGACTGTTTAGGAGGGTTTATAGTGATAGGATGAGGGACATTTGTTTTAAACTTGAGCAGGGTAGATTTAGGTTAGACATAAGGAAAAAGTACTTTACAATGAGAGTGGTAAAATGCTGGAACAGGTTGCTCAGAAATGTGGGTGAGCCCTGGTTTGGGGTGTCCTCATGAAAAAGGACCTCTAGGACTTTAGAGAGTAGAAGACACCGTCTCTGAGTTGGAAAGCATTCATGCCAGACAGGAGGACCTGGACATTGATGACTGTAAAGCAAAGACACAGCAGCCTGGAGCTTTCAGGAGGAGAAGTGCTGGGGCTAACTGAAGATCCTATCTAGGTCAGGGAAATGTATAGAAACTGCCTTCTATTTTTCTGTTCTTGAGCGTATGGTAGCCATAGACATATCTCAGAACTCCTCTTCCCAAGTGCCTTCTTGTGCACCAAACCTCTTGTGCTTGGCCTGCTTCTGGCCTATCCAAAAAAGGGGTGTAATTGCCCCATTCCGAGCCCTGACGACACCATGGGCTGAAGGGGAAAGCAGGCAAGCTGCATTTGAATTACAGGTATTAGTAACTAGTTCAGTGGCCATCATGCTCATGATAGGTTGGACTGGGTGATCTTGCAGGTCTCTTCCAACCTGTTTGATTTTATGATAAGTTATAATCAGTTTTCCCTTTCACTGTTACTTTAAGAGATTCCAGTGTTCCTTTCCCCCTCAAATGATGCGGCAAATCTTGCAGGGGCTTCAAATGAACAATTGGGTGTGAAAGGCAGGGACACCATAAAACAGATTAGACACTAAAAGACAACAGAAATTATTTCCATCATGCAGGAGGCAGAATTTTAAAAACTATTTTTAAGCTCTAACTTCCCTCCTAAATGCACTGCTAGGTAACAGTAAAATGTATCAAATAAACCTATTAACTGGAAACAAAATGAATCACCCCAGGTTAAATCTCTTTACATATAAGTGAAGAATCCAGCTCTCCTACTTTTGGGTGAGTGCTTCTGCCTTCAGCAAAACATAAGCCTTGTTCACCTCCTACAGGGAATATTTGTAGATCCTTGCCTAGGCAGATGGTTCCCAAGTAGAGAGACATCTCCCACCTAGCTGTCCTTCAAGTGCCTAAACTTGCTTTCCCAGCCTTGTCTTCATGCTCTCTGGTAGGTGATGTACTCTACCTATTCCCAGACACTCTCAAGCCAGTTCCTGCTGTTTCCAGCTATCTTTCAGCTTCCTTTGCAAACCAGGTGTGAAGGGGACATGAAGAGGATGTGTACTTAGTGTTTCACAGAGAACCTAGGCAGAAGACAGCATTAACAGCATCCAGTATCAATATGGCCAGCAATAGGGAAGTGATTGTGCCCTTGTACTTGGCACTGGTGAAGCCACACCTCAAATACTGTGTTCAGTTTTGAGACATTCACTTCAAGGACGTTGAGTTGCTGCAATGTGTCCGGAGAAGGGCAAAAAAGCTGGTGAGGGACCTGACAAACAAGTCTTATGAGGAGCAGTTGGGAGAACTGGGGTTGTCTAGGTTGGAGGAGAGACCTCATTGTTCTCTGCAAATACTTGAAAGATTGTAGTAGAGTGGTTGTTGGTCTCTCTTCCCTAGTGTCAGGTGACAGAATGAGAGGGAATGGTCTGAAATTGTGCCAGTGGAGGTTTAGATTGGATATTAGGAAAAATTCCTTTCCTTAAGGAGAAGTCAGGAATTGGCACAGACTGCCCAGGGAGGTGGTGGAGTCACCATCCCTGGAAGCATTTGAAACACACACAGACATGTCACATTGGGGCATGGTTTAATGGCCATGATGGTGTCAGGTTGACAGTTTGAGTCAATGATTTTAGAGGTCTTTTCCAACCAAAACAATTCTATGATTCTGTGTCTCACTCCACACCCACTGAAATACCACCTAACATTCAAAGGATAGTACTTCCAAGCTCCAGTATTGCTGAAGGAGTACACAATTTCTTTCAGAAGTTCAGTGCACACAACTGTAGAAGAAAATGTTATAGGAAGGTTTAACAGCTGTAACAGACTCATTTTTCCAACACACAAATCACCCAAAACCAAATACTGGGTTAGGCCCCAGTTGTCCTAATTAATTTGGACAGAAAATAATCTCAATGTTGATGATAGAGAAAATTCTGAGTCACTTCCCCAGTGTACTGAAGCTTATGGCACACTCTTTTAATCTTGGTCATTTTGTGATGTGCAACTAAGTCCTGACATGCAACTTGCATGACGTGCTATTGATTTGCCCACAGGACACATCTGACAATAGAAGTAGACTTCTTTTATATATTTATAGACTTTCTTCCCTCCTTATGAAATATAAGGATTAAGAGAAGTATTTTGGCCTTCAGGAAATAGAAGCACACTTCACTGTCACATGAACTTTTGTCCAGCAGACTACAACTCCGGGCTTTGGTTTGGTCATTTATTGCAACAAATTCATACAGCCCTTATTGTTAGCAGAGGCAAAAAAAACTGTTAAGCAAGAGGATTAAAGGCTGCTCAGGCATAGCAAAGCTCTTCCCAACAAGACAAATAACAGCTACTCTTTTATAGCAATGAACTGTAATAATCTTGAATTCCCTACATTTGCAGGAAAATTTGTGATAATGAATTCTTATCTACCTTACCTGCTAGTCTGCAATAATCATGGTACTTCTTTGGTAGAGAAGGGGACATTCCTCATGTCAGCATTGCTCATATGAATTTAACAAAACACATTGGAAAAAATCACCTTTCACTCAGACAAAAACATTTATCATAATTAGTGGTCAGAGTAGTTTACTATGCAGTTCTAAAAAAGAAGTGATTTTGAAAATAACATTTCCCACTGGAATTGACACCTGGACTTCAGAAGTGGGGAATAAAGCCCAATTGTGCCACTTGCCCTTTGCAGTTGGCCTTTGCAGAGCAGGGCAAGTTTTAACAAAAAGTAGTTGCTATCTTAAGTTTCTTGGTCACTTTTTAAAAAGCAATTTCACCTCTGACTTTCCATGCTAGCATGAAGCTGACTTCTCTGCAACCTCTTAGACTTGTTGAGTGCTTAAGGCCCACCTGGGTAGGAGCAGCTTAGAGTTTTCGTTTGGAACGAGCAGGAGGTGATGCTGGGTGAAAGCAAAGGTAATCCTCTCAGCATGCTGTTCAGCAGCACTTCATCTTAAGAGACAGAATCAGCTGAAGAAATGGATCATGTAGAGGTTGGTCTGGTGCTACTCAGTGTTTAAAACTCTATCTGCTCTGCCTCTCCCACTTGACCGGTGAAGCAGGTGTGCGGTGTCCAGCATAGGTCCAGTACTGCACTGTTGCTCAGTTGCTTGCATGCATGCATGCTGTGGAAAGCCATACCCACAACAGGAGACTTTTGCTTGTCAGGCTACAGTTGTGACTGTAAAAGGCTTATGAGGAAGCCTTGTGAGCAGAAAGAATGACAGAAAGCTCCTGTTTGAGACAGCCACCAGCTCACAGATTCCCACCACTCCAACTTATCAGTGCACACTATGAGGAATGAGGGTTACTGGTCCCTGCTTCCTCAGGTGCAACCCAGTTGTGCACCACACTGCCTCTAAGCAAGCACCATAGCAACACAAAAGCGAAGGGAAGCAGTATTCATGGTAGATATCAGTCTCTAATGTGTTCCCAAAAGGTACAAGTTACTGATCATCTAAGGCAAGACTTGCCTTTAAAATTCCTGCAGGAAGAAAGGATGTGTGCAGAGGCTCGAGATGCTGTGCCTGTGTATTTAAACCTGTGTTCTAAGTTGTGGAAGACAGAGGCAGGAGCAGCAGGAGAAAATTCTGGCTTTTGGGAACAGTGACAGCTATTTCCTTGTTACCAATACCTGATTATTACTGTATTTTTTCATCCTTGACTGCTCTTGAATCATCCAAGGCACAACATGATAGAACAAAGCTTCAAGAAAAGGCAACAAAAACACCTGCAGACTCAGAATCTATGTCGGGATTTCAGTCTCCTAGCCAAAGATGCTTTCTTTTGAAACAGTAAGCTTTCTCCTCTGCATCCTCCAATTGACAAAGCTACGATGTAGTTCCTGCCTCTCTATACTCCACACCAACATCATCCTTGGGCTTTTAGTTGTATTCCACAAAACCCCTATATACATCCTTCTCTACATTAGTAAGGCCATTAGTAAGGTTGAGCATAAATGTTTCCTCATCCTTTGAGCTTACTTTTGCTTTATTACACACTATACTTGCAGCAGGCAAAGTCTGTTCATCTTTTAAAGATGGGTAGCTAAGATTAGGCTCTTGAAAGAGGGCAATTTGCACAGGCAATAATTATGCTCCCTCTACCATTATTGCGCTCTTTCTTTTAATGGATTTAAGTACTCTTTTCCACTATCAATGACTACTTTCAAGGTTTTCCAGGCTCTCAGTCAAGACACACTGACAGCTACTTGGGCTGTGGATCTGCGTGACAAAACCAGACGGAAGGGAAAAAAAAAACCACCTCACCCCACCCCCCAAAAAACCAAACAAACCCAAACCATCTTCTACACTTCTTCAGATTTAAGGAGACTGGTTCAGCATGAGGCAGGCCAGCCTCATGCTGAACTGAGAATAAATCTGAAGGCAAACTGCATATTAACACCGCAAAGTTCCAGAGAATGACAATGACACCATCTCTTAGGGAATAATGTTGCTTATTGTGCATTTTAAAGGGGATGAAAGTCAGTAAAAAAAAAGTGAGATTCTTTATCAATTACTAGATGAATACTCCCAGCTTCCAAATAATTTTTGTTACACAAAACTAACTCCAACACAAAAATCTCAGTATTAGCCACTTTCTTGTTAAAAAAAGGAGGAGGGGAGGCAGCCATGGGAAACAGAACTTAATTAATTTTATATACAAACTAGCAATAGACTAAATTAGCAAAGTGAAGTAACAAAGGGCATGAACTCATTCCTTTTCAAGATACCATAATACATAGGCATAACATGAAAGAATTGCAGCATAAAGTGTCACAGGTGGTATCAGTTGGGTTTTTTAATTTTGGGACTTTGTTTTGTCATATTTTGTTTGGTTGGTTTTGTTCAACTTCAGTGGCTCCCTTTAGTCTTACAATTGAGGGGTATATCCCACAAAGCAAATGAACTGCACTCGCCTAGCTAGTCACAGGCAGCGTAAAACACTAATTCAGCATTTAATTTGTTCTAATTCTGCATTTTATCTTTTGCTTACATCCTTCCTCAGGAACAATCAGAAATCAAGCATGCAGAATCCACATTCTCTGTTCTTAATGTCAGCTTGCAAATACTGCAAAGTGGTTACTATCTTACATGTCTTCCAAGGTAACTTGTCGTTTTGAAAGGCTAATGTATATTGCATGGATCTAAAAGGGAATTTGTAGCTGTTAAAACAATCCATCTGGTTTCTAAAACCAAACAGATATTGTTCTTCAGTTCACTATCTTTTACAGGAATTGTAAAATAAAGTATTTGACTCTGAAGTAGATCCAGATGCAATGACTCATGGAGAAGTAGACAACATTTGCAACATTACTGACATCACGACACAACATTCTGTGTATGACTTTGGGCGCTGGAGTTAAAACATCATGTCATCTAGTCCATCCTCCATAAACTTCTTGTAAATTGCCATAAACTTTGCAACAAAAGCTTCCAGATGATAAATGGCTTTGCTGCCCAGTTGCAAGCGGTGTTCATAGAAGGCTGCCATCTGTGCAACTTCTCCTTTCAGTTGGCCGTCACAGTTATGTAGAAGTTCTGTCAGAAGGCCCTGGAAAAAACAAAACAAAAAACATAAAACAGAATTTGAAAAACTGTTTGGTTTTTTTTTTTTTTGATTAAAATAACCTAAATTTCTCTGAAAACCACCAAGGTATGGCCAATAGTGATTTGGTTTGGGACAAGAGTTTATCCTTGGTCCCTCCTGGCACACAGTGAGTGATCGCTATTGGATCCACTGGGCAGAAGGTCTTAATTATCTATAGCTTCCCCAGCGCTCGTTGACTGTGCAGACTGCCTGAGCCACTGCTCTTGCATTTAGTTTTTGTCCCCTCCTGGGGATGCAAGAAACGTTTAAATCCCCTTCCTGGAGAAGTGGCAGAAGCCTCCCTCCACAGGGGAGTTGCCACTTCTGGGTTTCCAGTGGCCACACTTGCAATAGCTGCTGTCGAGGTGCCCACTCTTAATTTTTTATAGAGAGCACTAAGATCTTTATCTGCCAATTAGGCAGTTGCTTTAAAGTGATCTTGGGTACTCCCAGAGATACATGGTACAACCAAGCACTATCTTTCAGGGACTGCAACTGCTTTAGATTTATGCAGCCAGTCACTCCACTTGTTCTGGTCCCTGTCCCTATTTCATCCGGAGCAGAACCTGGATGAATTCAGACTGCTAGGGGGACTTTTTACGACGCAGACATGCTTGTCCCTTGGTGCTGCTGCATCTTTGTCTTTACAACTGTCACTGTAGCTTTTCTTACCAGAGCATTTTCTGCCATGGGGGTAAAAATTAATTTTGAGTCCATGTGCAATGAAATCCACCAGGAGCTCAGACCATGTCAAGACATACTGTTGGGCATTTGTTGATTTGCTATTTTTCTTAATCGCTTTTTCAATTGTCTCCATATTCACTCATGAGAGGGTGGAGCCTCTCCAGGTCAACAGGTGCACTTAAGGGGCGGTCATATTTCCCCTTATCATATATTGCCTGCACACAAGCAAGCCTAGAAGCACCCTGGTCAGCTCAAAGAAGCTGGTGATCTCTAACTCAATAGGTTCCTCCCTCAACACAGTCCAGAAGCTACTTACCCAAAAAGCTATCCATGCGGTCAGGCTGCGTGAGCCCTCAGATTCCCAAATCAGAAATACGTCATCTCCCCAGTCCCCATCTGCTGCTTGTGAGTTCAAGAAGACTTTATCTCCTCCAGCATGGGAGACTTGATAAACATACTGTGTCCAAGTCATTTGACTCCGTCACATATTTAATTTGCAAGTCAGCTGCATATTTGTACAGCGTCTGCTAGCTGTGGTAGTGGTCACAGTGCC
This sequence comes from Eubucco bourcierii, assembly GCA_013396675.1. Lineage (NCBI taxonomy): Eukaryota > Metazoa > Chordata > Aves > Piciformes > Ramphastidae > Eubucco > Eubucco bourcierii. The sequence continues at coordinate 820,592 of VWZE01006346.1, read as the reverse complement.
GCACTTGACACTTCTACCATCCAAAACCTTGGTCCTAATTACTGACCACATGCTTTTGTGTTCAACAGTGTCCTCCTCATCAGAGTTCTCCTTGTTCACCACAGGAGTCTCTCTCTGGTTTGGACCTGGATTTTTTACATTGCTTATTTTTAGAGTTCTGTAGCACCAGGCCAGACACTACAAGACCCTTGGCAACAACAACAGTGTCTCTTTCATGCAATTTAGCAGAGTTCCCTCCCACCATTTCAACTTTATGAAGAGGGAGTGGGTAGAGAACATCCACCTCTGGCCTAACAGTAAGAGTCCTCAAACAGGACATCTACCATAAGGAAAGAGGGTTAAACTAATTGATCTTCTGTGTTGCTTTTACTCTGCTATGAAGCTGCTGTTTTGTTAGCACAGAACAAGTATTAGTAAACTATTCAAGGGTATAAATGAGGAAGCCTGCAACAAAAATAGACATTTATATTTTCTGAATTGGATAACAATCTTTCTGACCCCCAAAATCTACACAACTCAAAACCCTCATGCCTAAATATACTTACTCATGAACCTAAGTAACCAATCCAGTATTTCAACTGACAATCACAAAAAGTGAACACTATGTATCATTATTTGCAGGAAAAAGATCTTTAGTTATGGTTTCAGAGCCATAACCTGGACTATTTTGGTTACATTAGTGAATGAAGCACAAAAGTATCTTCCAATTGTTCACGTCTGTTTGGAAAGGACATGGCTATTCATCGATACTGGGATGATTTGGGATGTTTTGGTATGTTTGTTTTTCAAAAACTCAAATTCAGAACGTCATAGCATTATTGTTTATAACATAGTAACAGCTATGTAGCTGAATTACCTTCATTATAATCTCAGGTGGAATGCAGTGTGTCAGGAGTTCATAAAGCCGACCACGGACTTCTAGAAGCCTGTTTGAAAGACACCATGCAATATCAGAATCACAGAAAACATCTGGTTGGAAGAGACCTCAAAGATCATCCAGTCCAACCTTCAATCCAGTTTAGCGTCTATCCTAAACCATGTCCCTAAACAGCAAGTCCACATGCTGCTTAAACACTTACAGGGATGGTGACTCCACCACTGCCTTGGGCAGACCATTCCAACGTCTGATAATTCTCTCTGTGAAGAAGTATTGCCTAGCATCCAGCCTGAACCTTCTCTGGTGCGGGTTGAAACTATTTCCTCTAGACTTGTTGCTTGCCAGCATGGAGAAGAGGTTGCCTACTCCTCGCTTCAACTGCCCTTCAGGTAGTTGAAGAGACTGTGGGGGAAACCTCATTGCTCTCTACTTCTCTACACTGAACAATCCCAGCTCCCTCTGATGCTCCCTGTAGGCCAGGAGGTCCAGGCTCTTCACAAGTCCCATTGCCCTTCTCTGGACATCCTCCAAAACTTCAATGTCCTTCCTGTAGTGAGGGGTCCAGAAGCAAAAGCACACTTGAGGTGTGGCCTCACCAGTGTCAAGTATAGGCAGATGTTCAAAAACCTCTTCCTGTTGGCCACACTGTTTCTAATACAAGCCAGGATGCTATTGGCTTTCTTGGCCACCTGGGCACACTGCTGACTCACATTTAATCAACTGTCAACCAGAACTCCCAGGTTCCTCTCCAAGTTGCAGCTCATATCAGAAGCACATTCCCCAAGCACACTGGTGTATTTTTTCTGTGTGTGAAATATACTGCAGGAAGAAAAGCTGACCCAAGCGAAGTAGTTTTTTCTGTTTGATTTTCTGTGCTACTTTAAATCCAAAAGCACTGCAGAGGGCAGTTTAAGCTCAAATCCTACATAGCATCTTTTATTCACAACATTAAGAAGCTACACATAGTCCAGTTAAAATGGTCTAAGTTAAACTAGAAGCTGCAAGGCTATTAGAACTTGTCTCAGTCTTGTCTCCCTTTAATTCTCTTCTCACTAGTCTTAAGCATGAATAATAATTTAGATATGAAGACACCAAAAAACTGATCATAACCACAAGACTAATTTATGCTGGTTTTCTGTCTTCATTGTTTACAAGATAGTAAGATGGTTAGGTGGTAGAAAGTGACACAATTATCAGCTTTTGATATCGGGAAGTCAGAGGCTACAAGTATTTAAATTAAGTACAGGAACATAAGTGATATTTAAATGTAATATATGGAACAGATTAAAAATATCATATTGCATATATGAATTCTACTGTGCTTTTAAAAAACGTGATGATTTCTCATTTCCAGTTCTTTTACAAAGGTGCATTATGCTAAAGACGGGAGAAACAGAAACCTTAAATAAAATAAACCCCAAAATCCAAAACCTCTCTCCCCACAAAAAACCCAAATCAATCAACCAACCAATCCCCACAAAACCAAAAAATAAACATCTCAGCACAACATGCAGCTAAGGTTATGCTCATTTTTTATTACAAATTTCAAAAGGGAAAAATAAAAATTTTAAAAAAAAAAATAAATCAACTTGTTTCAGTTTCTGAAGCTCATTCAGCCTCTTCTGGTAATATTAAGGCTCATTTCCTCTAGATAGGTAGGCAGTACCAGCTACAGCAGAAATGCCAGAAAATCACATATAACCAAAGCAAAGATGCCACATTTTTAGAGAGACCATTTTTTGTTGGTTTTGGATTTTTTGGGTTTTTTTGTTTGTTTTGTTGAGGTTTTGGTTTTTTTTTTTTCACATTTGAGAGCACACCAAAACTGTAATTTATAGCTCTAAGCAAGCATATTCACCTACCTTTGTGGTGTCTGCTGACCAACAATAGCATTTGCAGTTTCCCTCAAATAAACCTCCCAGTCCATCTCGGGAATGTCTTGATCAGCAGTAAAAGGATACCTACATAATAATTGCAATACTTTTATAAAAATTGAAGCAAACTGTCCTATTCTAATAAGGTCTCAGAAGTAAATTCATTGATGTGCCTGAGAGTATAATTTACATTAATTTTCAGCACTGACTTACTGTTGTACTCTGCAGGATTCACACATAAGTAGTGCTTTCCGAAGATTCCTGCCAGATTTCTCTGCAATCCTTTGAGCCAGCTCCTGGGGAAGAGTCAGGCCTTCTTTTTTACACACACTGGACAAGACTTGGCAGATCTAGACAGAAAACAGCAGGAAGTGCAACACTTAGCAAACAGTTTAGCACCTACAGATTCTCCTGCTTGAAACACTTCTGGAATACAGATAAAGCAGTCTTTTAGAAGACATGCTTGACAAGCTACAAACAGAAACTAGGTCACTTTTTGGAAAGAAAGTATTTCATAAGTCCACAGCAAGAACTTATCTATTAAGAAGTTTTAAATAACTTTTTTTTGCTTCTGTTTCAACATACATCTTCAATGCTGGGAGCAGGCACTCGTACAGCCAGGCATCTGCTTTGAATAGGTCCTATAATTTTTGACATTGAGTTGCAGCACAGGATCAGTCTGCAGGTTGCCATGTACTTCTCCATTGTTCTTCGCAAAGCATGCTGGGCATCTTTAGTGAGTTTGTCCACTTCTGTTAACAGTACCACTGAAAAGGATTAAAAATAGTGGGTTTCTTTATTAATATCACATCTTTCCGAGAAAATTCATACTTTGACATACAGGCAATAATACCAAAATAAATGATACCAGCAGAAAAAAGGAGCATGGTTTGGCAGGTAGGAAAATTAAGATTAAGACAACATGCATGCCTTTTTGACTGTATAATCTTCTGCTCATTCACCTTTTATGTTCATTTCCTTAAAAGTAATTTCTTCAGACTAGGGTCTGAAACACTTCAGTGCCAAAAAATAATCAAGCTAGGTAGAAGCTTCCACTCGGATTAGTACAGTAACTCTTTAAAGGAATTCAAGTAAAATAAGTATTTATGGCATAATGACATAGCAAAAATTTCTTGAGGATTCCTCTCAACACATTTTGTATGTAAAAGCCCATATCTTTAAAAAAAAAAAAAAAAAATAGAAGAAGTCTGCCTTGTTATTGTAGCTTCAGCACCTTTCCAGAGTCTTTACAAGTGAAAAACAAAAGCTTATTTATAAAACACTGCAGAACAATCAGAAGGCATCCAATATGAAGCAGCTAACCTAACTAGCTACTTCCTGCAGGTTCCTCCACAGGCAACTCATTGATGGCTCTTTTCAGTAGTCTGAATGCTTCTGGAGGCACTTTAGCCTATTGCTTTTCTTCCACTTCTCTGCTGGTTATATATACAGCCTATGGAGATCAGGAAGCTTACTAGATACTTCAAGGTGCATGGTATGCATGGTATGCTATAAAGATACATACATCAAGAACTCGTAGAGCAAATCAGTGTCTAGCAATTTAGGCGAAATATAGTATTTCCTGAGAACAGTGAGGAAAAAGTGACAAAGTACTAAGTCCATGACCATTTTCAGCTAATTTCTGCTCTACTGTTGAGTTTCCCCTCTGTCCTTCAATCACTTGTTACACAGTTCTGATTTTGCTTGCAGTTTAATCATGGGAAGGAAAAGTAAGACAGCTGTGGCAAGAAAAAAGCCTTCATTTCTTACCCACTGTTCTTCCATACTCTATGGATAAAATGATTCTAAACTTTCTAAGACAGCTCATGTCCCAAAATGCTACAAATAAGTGGCTAACACCTAACTTACACAATACCATTTGCCATAACATAATCCTGCCCCTCAATTCAATATTAAGACTCAGTAGCTGCAACTGTAGATCATTAAACTAAGTTACAATGCATTTCAGTGGTAGGTTTGGGAATACGACAGCAGGAATCCAAGCTCCCTCTGCCCAGCCACATTTAACTATACCCAGTCCTCCTAGGAAACCAATACAAAAGACAAACTCATACTGAGTATTTAACTACTCAAGATATTTCCACAGTGGAAGAAAACTGTGAGGTTAATTTGGGAAAAGTTCACATATGCCTTCATGCAACATGCAACAAATAAAACAGCAGAAATCTCTGAAAAACAAATTTGAACTTGGGTTTGAATTGGTTTTACTCACCTTTAAAATCTCGTTGAGTACTTGTCTCAAGCTGTTGGGATTGCGCTACTGTCTTCAAAAGTTCTTGAATTACTACACGGTCATTGTTTCCTGCATCACTGTACCAGAAGTTTGAATAAAACTTGTTTTACAATTTTATGTTGCATATAAATACATGTCCTTCTAAATAACCTTTTGGTCAACTGACTAAACAATCTGAATTCTAATCTCAACAGCTGTTGAATTCTTATCAACATACATGCTTTCTTGAAAGTTACCTTCCCAATAATAAAAAAATAACTCAAAGCTTTAACATTAACATTTCTACCCATTATGGAAAGAAAAATTAAGTCTAAGCACATAATAATAAATCAAAGGACTGATGTAGATGCATGTTTTTCCCCCCTGAAAATTAGACATCATCCTATGAACAACCTATACAAGTAACTGTGGTGGTTTGGTCCTGGCTGGGGGCCAAATGCCCACCCAAACTGCTCTACAACTCCCCTTCTTAGATGGACAGTGGAGAGGGGAAAATACAACAAAACCCAGATTCATATCAGCAGATGGTGGTCAGTCTCAGGAAGTAGGGTTTTAATATGTGTAGCAGTTGCTCTGAAGGACAGATGTCATTGACAAATGTCCCCACACTTCCTTCTTTCACTTAATTCTTATATCTGAACTGACCTCACAGGGCATGGATTACTATTTTAGCCAGTTTGGGTCAGCTGGCCTGATTGTGTCCCCTCCTCTAAAATCTTGCCCACCCTTCAGAGTATTCTTGGTGCTGGGAAATGTTGGAAAAGCACATCCTGGATGCTCTGTTCAGCAGTAGTCAAAACAATGGTGTTTTATCAGCATCCAGCTACACCATTGCAAAAGATGCTCCAAGAAAAATTAACTCCAGCTCAGCCAAACTCAGTACATTTGTAAGACAATGAAGTTAGATTGTAGGAAGAGACTGATACTCAGCTGGTTAACTTTTTCTTCTTAGAAGGCAAGAAAACGTGACAAAATACTAGGTTTCCTTCCTGTCTCTTCTCCTCACTACACCTTCGAGCAGCACTGCACAGTTTCCTCAGGTTAGTAGCTCAGCTAGCTTGACTCACATTTAATAACCACTGGGGACTGATTGAAAATGCAAAAAAGAGAAGGAGAAAACCCCACACTCTTTAGCATCCCCAGACTATCCTTTCAGAGGCAGCATTAGTTTTGCAATATTTCACTGGCAAGCAAATGAAAAAGACATTTGTTTGACTTGCTGTAGTCACCACTCAAACAGACTTTCCCAATTCTTGCCAAGGAGAAAGCTGCAGAACAGACAAAATATTATTAGCTCCACAGTTCACAGTCTACTGAGTAGGCTACGCTGACTTTGTGGAAATCTGTCCTTCAGCAAGAGAGCAGACCTCAGATTACAATGCAAAATAAGTAAGTAGCAAAATTAAATGAGCCACTTCTACTTAAGAATCATAGAATGGTAAGGTTGGAAGTGACCTCAAAGATCATCTAGTTCCAACCTCCTGCCATAGGCAGGGACACCTCCCACTAGCACAGGTCACTACTCAAGGTCTCATCCAACCTGGTCAGGTATTAAAATAGTTTCCTAACAGTTAAACATACATTATCCTTAAAGACAAATTATTCTCAGCAATAACAGAGAACTAATTTGTAATTTCATAGTGATATTGTGTACACACTAAACATTCCAGGAAAACAATGAACAAAGGCAGTCACCACATGATTATTTACTGTTTCTTACTCTTACTTACTCAGAAATACCCATTTTAAAGCATCTATCCAAGTTAGTCGAATGGTCAGCAGGTAACACATTGGAATTAGGACCAAAAGGAAGAATTATCCTCCTTTTGGAGAAAATGTACATTTCTATCTAATTATGTTCCATAATAAATTCAGTGTCTGCAGAGTCCTTCTCAGAAATTAATCTCTTTTATCTGTTAGTCATTTGCTATATTACACATTACTCAAGATGCACAACACGAAAGTATTTAGGACATGTAGATGTGGCACGTAGGCACATGGCTTATTGGTAGACTTGGCAGTGCTAGGTTAGCAGCTGGGCTTGAATTTAAAGGCCTTTTCCAACCTGAACAATTCTGATTCTGCAGTTTCACTGTACCACAATTTGATCAAACTTCAAATTGTAGCATAGCACATGCAGGTTACACACTGATCAGACATTAACATGGCAATTGGTTGATCGCTTAAAGCCTAGGAATCAATATATTAATTCTTAATCAAAACACAGCACTATTATTATATGCCATAACCAACACAGAAGTTCTAGAATGTAGTGGTTTGAACCACACAGTATCTATACATACAACCCTAAAAAGGAGGGACTGGTCACCCTCTGACTCTTCCTGTCTTTGAGTGGGCAGCTGTGGGTTTTGCCTGTTAAAGGATTTGGACAGATATTTCTTTCTCCTTTCCTTCTGTTCTCTGTATATACTGATGTAGTCTGACACCTCTGTAGCACAGGAGCAAAATATGCTTTGTAAATAAACTGAAAACTCTCCTTCTGCCTCTATTTTTATCATCCCTTTCCTATCTCCTGGTAAGGAAAGAAGAGAGAGACGATGGGGAGATGAGCAGGGGAGTGGGGGAGTTTAGCCCTTGCACTAAACCATTACATACACGTTCAGAATTCTTGAAGTAAAATACCTTTTATATGTTTCATGCTAAGAAATACTCTAGAGAGTAAACAGAAGAAGTATTACTAGCATTAGACTATCAGACCAGAAGACTGAATGGTCATACATTTTTATCACCAAAATAACACATTGAAACAGTTAATTGCCAATTAAACTCTCAGTTTTAGCTATCTGGGTCTGTATTAGAATACCAACAGATACTAATCAATTCAGAGACTAGCTTTGTCTTGTAATTGCAAGCCAGACAAAGCCAACATAACCAAAGCCTTCCAGTGCACAAAGACATTTATTCTTGGGTGATTTAAAGCAATAATAAAGAGTGTCAGGCAAATACAAGTATTTACTCTGGGTCACTGAATTATCACCAGCAATTCCACAACTTTCGAAGAAGGCATACAGTATACCATTAGAGTTTCTGTCATTTAAATGAATGTTTGACCTCACTCATGACAGTATTTTGTGGTGATGTTACTTCCCATGCTCTAACCTTTTTCTCTTAAGAGTTACTGGGTAAACCTTGCTTACTTTCAAATCACTCTGTTTTTTTATTAGTGAGAGAACTAACAGTATGGGGAGTACCGGTTCCACTAAAAGTTCTCAGTTATAACGTAAATGGTCAAATGTATGAATCCAGAAGTGCTGCTGTTACCCAGTCCTCAATACCAGCATGTTCATGTGGCTAAACAGAACACTACTGCCTGTAGTACACAGCACTCCAAATTTTTGATCCTTTACAGCTGTTCAATTAAAAAAAATCCTCTTCCTGCTCCCATTTGCAATTCAGCTCCATAGACCATAATGTGATTTGTTCAGGAAATAAATTGGGAAATCAGGACCTCCTATATCCAGGTTAAAACCACTTGCAGTATGATCATCAGCTTATATTTGAAGTGGCACAATTTTACTGTACACTTACCTTGGGTTAACTTCAAGGTGATAATTACTTGCAATGGTGCTAATTTCGATTTTCTTTTTAGAAGGTGCCTAAGTAGAAAGCAAGCATATTATATTTAAAAAACTGTGTTCTAAAAATTTGATGAAAAATATATCACGTAGATTATAAAACTGTCTTGGTTACAGGCAAACCAAGTCTCACAAGAACTGCTGAGACACTAGACCTGTTCATCTCCTACCACAAACTCCATCTACAAAGGAGGAATATGAACACATTGCTCAGTTAACAAAACAGTAATTATTATTATTACAGCAACACATAGTACATACTTTACTGCATATTCCAGTTCCTGAGGTTTTGTAACAAGAAATCCTGCTATTGGAGTTAGCCATTCAAAATAAGTGATACTTTGTCCCTCCAAAGAAAAACTTTGGAGAAAAAACTCTCGACAAGTCTGAAGAGGCTGTTTACTTCTCTTGGCAAAGGATTTTAAGTAAACACTAGTATTTATGTCACAGTTGACTTTGGGTCTGAACAGTTAAATACATCCTGTATTTCTCTCATCCAGTTCAAATACTTTATGAGTTCCACTCCCAAGAATTAAGTAACAAGTGTTAAAATAGCCTAACTTATCAATAAAGCTTGTTAAATCCTTGCTAGTTAAGCCTTCCATAACGAGCATTTTGAAAGGACAACACAAACTTTTAATAATAATAAATTACATGCCTAAGGGCATTTGAAGTTGGATCTGTAAAGAGCTATAAAATAGGATATTGTTTATTAAGATTTATGTTAAGCCTAGTGTAAAGGTTTAACTACAAATTCGCCGGCACAGTTGCCAGACGCCCCTTCTGCAAGAGACATCACCAGATAACATATCATCAAAGACAAGATATCCATGACAATCACCAGTTAACACTTCAAAGAATTCCAGGAACTAACAGACCCAGACGGGAACATGAATAAGGGGGTCAGCTACGGAACAGAGAGGAAGAATTTTACAACCAGGAGGTAGAAAACGACCCCCAAACATCAATTCAAGCATATGCAGAGTACCTCTACTACGTCACGAACATGGAAGTAAAATGTATAAAAGGGGACTGTTTAAACTGTTTATTTGCGACAGTTTGGCAGAGTGAAAACTCTCCTGTCGTCCAGCGCTGTTTTTTGCTCATATTCTACTTGCTATAATAAACAAAATTATAATTGAATTATGACACGTTGTGTCCAAAATTTATAACAGATCAATTGAAGCCGACTTTTGCTAATGCTGAAACAGTCACTAAGATATAACTTGAAAATATGGAAAAAGTAGTGCTAATAATTTTTCAAACGCAGGCTATTTTACTAATTAAGTTGTATACATCTATCACAACACATGCTACTGTCCAAACTGACCTCTAAAACAAATAAACAAAAAAAACCACCACAAACCAAACAAAAATAAACCATCCAGTCATAGAAGACAAAATCCTGCCCATGTTCTCCCACTCATGAAGTCCTAAGGAACTAGAACACCTGGCAGAAGTACTTGTTCATGCAAACAAATGAGTCTGATTAAAAGAGTTTGAAAATACTGAAAGAAAAATTAAGCCTCAAATAAAGGTATGAAAACAGAACTATATCAGTATATAAATATTTGCATCACCTAGGAGTAGATGGGAAATAAAATGTTTTTACCGTTATACTCTGATGCTCAATCCTCAGTTTTTCCACTCCTGCACCATACAGTTCCCTTAACAAACACATTATTCTCGTCTTTTTTCCAGCTCCTGATGGTCCATACACCAACAGATGAGGGAAATCACCACACTGAACCTGGACACAAAGTAAGAGGATTGTTCAGCTACAACAATATTTCCCATAACAAAGAGTATTTATCCTTCCATTATCACCCAAGTTTACAGGAAATTATTTTTCAAACTCAGTCATAACTACTAAATTCCTTTCCTCTGTTGATATTTCCTACAGAACATCGTATTTTTGATGTTTCATTTACAAAGACTTACATACTGTGATCCTGTGATATTTTATTTAAATCCTTTGCCCATATTCAAATTAAGTCAGGAGTCTGTTTCTTGAAAAGGTAAAAAGTACGACCTGGAACACATATGACCAAATCCGACAACCAGAAATTGTATTAGATGTAACAGAAAGCAAAAACTTGGGAAAGTGCATCAATCCAATGGTCTAGTGAAGGGAAGTCAACAAAGCTGGCAGGGGAAGCAGCCCTTTACCGTCCAAGCATTTACATATTCCTGACTTTTGTTCCCAGGTGCTCACCTCAAAAAATTCATCTAACTTTAAGTAAACTGTCATAGATCGTTCTTAAAGAATCAGAAAGGTTTAGGTTGGAAGTGACCTCAAAGATTACCTAGTTCCAACCCCTCACCATAGGCAGGGGCACCTCTCACTAAAACAGGTCACTCAAGGCCTCATCCAATCTGGCCTTGAACACCTCCAGGGAGGGAGCATCCACAACATCTCTGGGCAACTTGTTCCATTGTTTCACCACCCTTACTGTAAAGAACTTCTTCCTAACATCCAGTTTAAATCTCCCCTCTGCCAGCTTAAACCCTATATAACAAGCAGGAAGCACGGGCGCACATCATTGCTGAAGAAGTTACGTTGCCAATTTCCTCACAGCCTTTTCCTCAGCAAGGCTATGCGCCCGAGCAAGGGCCACGCCAAGCACGTAAGATAACCCGCAGGCCTGCACCGAGGAGAATCTCTGCCCCTGCAGATCCGTAGAGGCTGCTTTAAGACTCGCAGCAACCTGACTCCTGACGCACAAAATCATAGAATCACTAAAGCCAGGAAAACCCCTTAAGACAGTCAATTAAAGACCATCATGCCCACTAAACCACGTCTCGAAGTAGCCTCACTGCGGGGACGAGCCCGCTGGCGGCCTCCGCGGCTGGAGGCGGCAAACGGCACCGGACAGAGTCCGCCAAAGGAGGCCGTCGAAAGCCGACCGGAGGGTCTGAGCACCCCCTTACCAGGTTGCGGAGCTGCGCTGCCTGCTCGCGGTGATAGTCCAGCTTGCTAAGGGAGCCGGGACGGTACTTGTCCACCCACAGGCTCATGGTGATTGAAAAGCGCGCGCCACTCGTCGCAACACCGACCCGTAGCGCCGGGAGTAGACACTGGTACGGCGGCCGCCAAGGGAAAAGCTTCATCGGTGTCCGGGGAGGTAGCGGAAACGCGCCGCTGCTCCGCCTCCTCTGGCTGCGGCTGAACCGCGTTTCTGCACGGCCCCATCCGGTGGAGTGCCACGGTCTGCTGGGTTCCGCCAGCTTTAGAGCTTTTTCACCTCCCAAGTGGCAGCTCTTCCCTGTGTGCCTCGGCGAGTTTTGTGTGTGAAGCTGCAAGTCTGTGCTATTGGTGCTGGGGGCAGCAGCTGCTTCAGCGTTTGCTGACAGCTGGCCATGGCGGGTCCTGATTTCTTTGTGTGCAGGGGCCGCTGTGGAAACTCGGTCATAGTGCTGGAGGTGCACCCAGCAGGGACAAGTTACACCAGGCCCGGCAGTGCTAGTCCCAGAGCTGGAGACTGCTGTCACCCACTTTACGGCAGCAGATCTTCAGGTATCTCTGGCAAAATCACTGGTCTCATGAAACATTAGCAGATACATCGTGCAACTTGGTAATGGGACGTGAGCAATGCAGTATAATGTCTCACAGCAGAGCCATTAGATGTGTTAGATAAAAGAGGTGGGATCTGATGTGAACTCCTGTAGATACGGCTCAATGGCCCAGCAGCAGGCTGCCAGGAAGAGCAGGCAGGGAAGAAGCAGCAAGGGGCTGACAGAGTACTTGAGGCACACGTGGGCTTGTCTGCCCTGCCGTGACCGGGTTCATTGGCACGCATTTGGCATCTTGACCTCTACAGATGGCCAGCAAAAAGAGACCTGTTCTCTGCATCAGGGGAACATTTGTTAGGTTCTTTGGCTTGATGTTCTTCTGGACTTGCAGCCTCATCAAAGTGTTGCCTGTAAGGTATGCATCACAGTGTGAATTTGAAAGCCCCATCTTTGTATCTGGATTTATGTAGATACAAAATATGTATATACAGAACTGCATACAGAATATGTATATAATTAAGAAACACTCGTTTTAATCCTTTGTGTAGTAGGCCTCATAAATGAAGCATGGTGCACAAATTATATTACTTGAAAGCAGAGTTTCTTAAAGCTGTAAGACATGGGTATGCACAGGAATAGTCTGAAATGTGTCAGCCGGTTTTATTTTTTACTTACGTGGTTTACTTACATGATTTTTCGTGTGACCTTTCATATTTTTTTCACATAGAAAGTCATAATGCAGCATAAAAGCTTCATTAACCTAGACATTCAGTTGACTCATAAAGATCACATAAACTGTGGGGGAGCAAAGGAGGAGCACATCAGTTAGCACTGTTTTACCTGTTTATCTGAAACAGTTATGTTATTCTCACAGACACTCATGAATCAGAGGTTTTTTTGCAAATGGCCATGAATCAGCAAATCCACCTTGTATTGCTTTGTCAGCACTGCCTTTATACATGTTTTGAGTCTGTGAAAGTTGCAGCAGCAATATTCTGCCCAGTGCCTACCCATGGAGTTCCTTTGTTCTACTCAGCACCACAGTGATCTGTTTCTCTGCTGTTTCCTATTTTGTGGGTCTACAGTGTTTCTCCTGCATGGCTGTTCTCACTGCTCAGGGCCTACTGTTTACCCAAGTAACCTCTGAATTTGGACATTAATTCTGTCAGTATAGACTCTGGTTAATTATATTTATGACTACCCTTTTTAAGCTTTTTCAGATCCTTTGTTCATTTGACTGGCTTTTAAATAGTTTCTGAGTGATGTGCTACCCTTCCTGTGTCTATCAATGTCATGCTTAACTGTAACTTCTTAATTGCAACTTCTTTGATAGCTCCTTATAACCTACTAATTTCTCCTATCCCACAGAGATGCTGTTTTTACTAATGCATGCCAGCTTCCCACAAGTGCTCTGACAGGTTCTCCAGGCTTTAGAAACTACCAGTGAAAACAAACTTTCCAGATGAAGTCAAACTTAAGCAGGTAGAACTCAGTCCAGAAGGCTTTAGATACTTCCAGCTCCCAAAGAGATCAAGAACTGAAGATGTGTAGCATCTCTGAAAAGGCCCTAAGCTCTTTTTTATTATTAGATCATTAAAATTCCATAAGATGTCTTGTTATTCCAAGGGGAAAATGTTGGGCATTGTGCCTTACCTCAGCAATGCATTTAAACATGAGCTTACACTTAAGCTTTCAGTTAAGTTATTCCTTGCCATAAGAATAATTAAGCAGATGAACAAAATTAGTGTGTTAAGTAAAAATCTTATCACTGTAAAACCTAGGTCTGCATGAAGGATTGCAGTTGTGGTACTTTATATCTGATTAAAATGCTCTAGAAAGCTTTGGGTTTCTACTTCATTAATTTTTTAACTTCACTATATAAAGTTAAACAAAAATAACTAGATACCTAAAATTGAATGGTTTGGCCAAGTGTATTACAAATAAATTAATCTGAATAATACAGTAGACCATGGCAATTTCATCTGCAGTCACAATTCACTCAAATATAAGGACTATTAAAATACATCTTCACTTACTTTGTTCAGTCCAACAGAAAGGTCCAAAAGTAAAATGACTTCTCTGCCTGAATAAACTAGACAATGTATCTGAAAACAGAGTTTTTAACTACAAATGGCATTTTGAGTCTTTTCATACCAGCAACTGAGTTACTAGAACGTGACAGAATGTCAAGCACTCTAAAAGAAGCTCCATCTTATACCGAAATTGAAGTAAAACTGTAAGACCTGGGTCTACTGTTTAAATATATATGTAGCTTTTAACTAGTTTTGAACTGATTATTGAAAGAATCTTAGAACGACTTAGTTCATTGTACTGACCTCCTAAATATCTTTACAATATGACTGCTGCTAGCTATCTGAGTAGCCATTAACAAGTCCAAGTACTGTTTTGCTGTAGAAATTGTGCTTTTCAGACACAGACAGTCTGTTTGACATTCTTTGATCCTTCAGGCTGCTTAAATAAGAAAGATAGATTTTTTTTTCAAATATTTTAGTAGATTTTTGCTACTCTGTTGGCTGTCACTCTAGATTATATCACTCTGTCCCCATCAGAGTGCTTGTATAGCTGCAAGTAAATGCAGCATATGAAGAAAGACAAGATCACTAATTACAATGGGGAAAAAAACAAACCAAAAACACCACAATAAAGTGACATCTGTTCTGTTGGTGGCACTGATATCATGCAGATTGAATGTGACAGTGGGAAGAACAACATTAGCACTGACAAATAAAAATCTGAAATTGATGTGTCCCATATAGATTGGCAGCATCAAAGAAGCTGCTATTTTGTAAGAGATGTAAACTCAAGAAGTCCTAGTTCTTCAACAGCTTAATGGTTTATCTTACAATCCTTTATTAAATTAAATTGAAGTAATAAAACCACCATAGTTTTCTAAGCAAGGATGAGACCAACTGAATTCATAGAATATTAATAAATTAAGTTTACACTTCTGAATACACATTGGTGTGTTTCCAGTTATGCCAATTATACATTTTTACCACCACCGAAGGTGTGTTCTGGAAAAGGCTACAGAGATAACATTTAATTGGAGGATACATCTTGTCCATCAGTTATTACTGCAAAAACTTTTGTAGATGCAGTCAGGACACTTGGCAGTATTACAGAATGTTCTAATTTAATCTTCAGCTCCCAGCTCTTGCTGCTAGGGGCTAGTCTGCTCAGCATCCCTAGTCTCTAGTGTTCCTGGAGAATTAGAAGAAAAGAAGATGAGCTACGTTTTGCTGTTCTTAGGCCTCTGTGGCCTCAGTTGTGCATAGCTGTGGAAAACTAAGACTTTTGATTTCTTCCGTCAGGAATTGTCCAACCATACATTTAAGCAAGATTTATGGCACCACAATTAATCATAACAGAAAAACGTAAGTTTTTAGGTTTTTTCCATATTCTGACCATAAGTTCAAATACCCATCTGGAGACATGTAGAGTTACAGGTCCATTCTTCAGATGAGCTACTGCCATGCTGAATACATGGCTATTTTCTGCTGCAGGTTTTGATAAAAAACATGGGCTATTTGAGTGTATCATTTAGGTCTTTTCTCCTGAGAACTGCAAAGTTACTGGCTTTGTCATGACATAGTCATGTTCTTCATTTTTCTTCAGCCCATATTTTGCAATAATGGAATGGCTGGAACAAAGGAAGCTCTTGTCCACTTAGGACTGCAGATTTGAGTTTACAAATATTCTGAAAATGGCTTGGTAAATTGAGAAATATTCAACAGTCTGATTTGGAGTCATTCTAACTAAGACGCACAAGTTCCATATGGAAACTGATCTTGAAACTCTTTAAAGAATAGCATGCTGTCAGCTACTCAAATATATATGAAGGAATATTGATGCTTGACCTGTAATTAGGAATCGCTTTTGTGTAGATCTTAACATGTCACAATTTTATCTCTCTTGGCAAGGGTACATGTTGCCGACAAAGGACAATGATATATTGACATATGGAAGTCTGTGTTTTCATTCTCACCAAGGCTTGAATTTTTTTTATGGACTCAATCTGCTTTTGTGCTAAAAAAATAATGAAAAATGATGCATTTTTGTTAAAAAAGTCAAATATATAGGAATGAAGTTGAACCAAAGAATTCCTAGATAGTTCTGTCTACAATAGTCTAAGTAATGTGGCTAAGATAATATGTGCTGTCTAGATTTCTAACATTAGAATGGCCAAAATTGTGCCAAAGAACATGTTTATTCTTGAATAGTTTGGGTGACCAGTGGTACATTTCTGGGATGCATTGTTTGACCTTTCTCTATTGTATGGCTTCCTGTTCTTATCTTCAGTGCTCACCTGCCATGGTGACTGCCTCCTGGAAAACCTTGATTGATTGATTGTACTGCTTGTGGGAACTAAGGGGCGTAAACTCAAAGGAGAACTTGACAGTTTCAAAACAAGAAGAATATGGTTCCTCACTTAGGGCATAGTTGTGCTGCAGAAGTCCTTGCCACAGGATACTGTGGAGGCTAAAAGTTCATGTGATTTCAGGGAGGAGGATGCATAAATCCACAGAATAAAAGTCTGTAATATTCACTAACTTTGTGGAAACTACATCTGGCTCAAGAGAACTCAATTGTTGGAGGCTGAGAGAATGCCCAAGAAATTATCACTCTGTATTTGCCCTGCTTTTCTGTTCTGTCTTGTGCATCTTCTTTGGCTGCTCTGAGGCAGAATACTAAGCTAGAGTTGCCTAGTCCAGCTGCTGTGTTCTGCCATATTGATCTTCAGTCTTACCTCTATCACTGTGCATGCATTGAGTGAACTCAGATATAGAGTGTCTGTCTGCAGCTTGGACTGCTTAGGTTTTTTCCCCTGCTTTGTGTGGGGCTTTGGTCCAGACAGGATCAAATCGTATATATTTTTTAGGGCCTGCAGACCTAAGCCCTTTGTCATTGTAAGCTTCCTGCTTAGCTTAGTAAGATCTTAATTAGCTTCTATATATTTTCTGTCATTCTTCCACTCAGCCAGAGCAAACTATTTCTTCTAGGAAGCAAAAATTTGGCTTTTTAGGCCATTAGTGCCTCTGCTGGTAAATTATCTTGCTTCCCAGAAAAAGCTACTTTGATTCTTTACCATTGCCAAGCAATAAACCCTTTCTTTCTCTTGTACCTTCTCCTGTCAGCACTTTGTTTACCTTTTCCAGAAACTCTGCCTTTCTGTTGCTTTTTGGTAACTGGTGGAAGAGGTCCGGAGTCTATTTGCATTCTGCAGCAGTGTGCAGTGTCTGAAAAGCAGCATAAAGTGTCTGCACTTAGTATGTCAGATATGTCATGTCTTTGCAATTTCAGTTCTATTACCACTTTTTACCTGCAAGTCCTTCAGTTCACCCATATTCTAGAAAACAGAGCTGTAATTTACTATGACATGACTTCCCCTATTAAAAACGAGTACATCTGTTCACTCAGCTATGGCTTCCTCAACACCCTCCAGTAGCGATGTAATTAGAGTTCTGATTGCAACCTGCTAATAATTCCTTCCCCAAATATCTCCCAATCTAATTTTAAATGCGACATAACAAATGGAGCTAATAAACAGCAAGAAGAGAACTTGATAAGGGTAAATAAGTTATAGCAATATCACATATGAAAATTTATTTAAGCATTGGTACAAGTGTAAATTCACAAGCTCGTATAAGCATTGCAGAAGTGTGTGCTGGTTTGAGGCTAATTAGAATATTTTAATAGAGAAAATTACGCTATAAGCTGTGAAAGGAAAACATGTCTATTTTACTCACAGGCTTGCTGAGATTGTTTTGGGAAAAATAACCAAAACATAGATAAGGCAGTCTCTGTCTGTCTCTCTCTGGGAGAACAGCGTGTCAGGTGGTCTAGCTTCTAGCTCCTCTGCAGATTAATTTTCACTAACCACCTTTCTTCTAACCCCCCGGCCAATCCTCCTAATTCACCTTGCGCGTAAGGCAAACCTTGGGGGAAGGTACAGGGGTGGGGAGAAGGTGGAAGGGTGGTTGGGAGCCCCTCCTGGGGTCTCTGATTTCTGGAAGGGGTGTTGTGTTTCTATATTACCTTTAACTTGTACATTTCTGTAAATATTCCTGTATATAGTGTATATCTCTGCTTGTACATTGTGCTGAGCTGTAAATAGAGCTCAGCTGGCTGAGTTCTAGTCTGGGCCATTTTACAAAGTGTGGGGGGGTGGGGAACTCCCAAACCATCACAAAGTGTTTTAGAACAAAGTATCTAAAAGATGGAGGAAGAATTTCTTACATGCTCAAGACTGTGGAGGAAGACAAAGACTTAGATATGGAGGTGCATTCAGGACCATACCACTGGGCCTCTCTTACACACTGATAATTCACACATATATAGTATTAGATGTTAACACTAAGTACATAAACAGAAAATTTGCATCTATTTCTAACAGAAATTTTCATCTATTTTGAATAGACATCTAAAGTCTTACTTTTTTCCTAGGAGGTACACTATTCTTCCAGAAAATTTGTGTTTATTAAACTGGCATTTATCAAAACAATTCTGAGACCTTTCACTAATTGCAGAAGGCTGCTGTTCACTTTTACCATGTAGCTGCTTGGATACATGTAAAGCTTATACTCTATCAGTAGTCAGAGAACCTCTTGAGAAACATCAGATATGTGTAAAAGATTGTATTATTACATTTTTTTGTACTATCAAAAAAATGAATTATTAAAGCATTACAGAAATGGGGGAAAATTTTTATCATAGAATCATAGAATCATAGAAT
>VWZE01006346.1:773805-801281 GCA_013396675.1 Eubucco bourcierii | reverse complement strand
GAGAGCAGAGTAAAGGGGCAGAATCACCTCCCTTGCTCTGCTGGCCACGCTTCTCTTGATGCAGCCTAGGACTCGGTTGGCTGTCTGGGCTGCATGTGCACACTGCAGGCTCATGTTGAGCTTTTCATCAACCCAGACTCCAAGGTCCTTTTCCTCAGGGCTGAGGGAAATAGTGAGGGAAATAGTAATTTTGCTGTTGATTGCCAAAGGTCCAGGATTTTGTCTGTAGTGTACAAAGAAGCTTTGATTTAAAATCTTACTAACTTTACAGTTTATTTAGTAGTATAATAGAATGCTCCTTTTTGGCCATTCAGCTGTTCTGTTAAGTGTTATAGAAGCACCTTCAGGTAGAGTCATTACTTTCCTCTCCTTTTTTTCCCCCCCAACTTCTGTTTATCACTGAATGCCACCTGGTGCCACATCCTTGACATCATTCACTAGTATAATATAATGCTTTCTGTTCCCCTATTGTTGGTCATCCTGTGATTTCAGAATAAAGGCAGTGTCCAAATTTTGTTTGTGTCCAACAATCAAATATTGCAGATGAGTTATTTATATGAACCTACTTATTTCCTATTATATTTATAAATTAAGGTAACAATAGGGCTGTTTAAATCTTACACATCAGAAAGTAAAGAAATCAAAAAGAATGTCTTTCTTCACGTGCAGTAACTGATAAACAGGAAGACAGTTAAGAACAGGGCTTTTTCTTCATCCTGCAATATCAGATATTGATCGGAGTCTGAAATGGGATTTGATCTGTTGATTTGTTGTCTTCTGATTTAGAACTCTGTCTCTCCTAAGCCTTGGAATTGCTTTGTAGCTAATTAAAAACACAAAAGAACCAACCCTGAGCATTGAGTTAAGGAGTTTAATGAGATGATACGACATAAAGTTACCTTAGCCTATTTTGCAGGAAAGCACAGCAGAAGCAGCAGCAGAAACCAGCAATAAAACAGTTCCCCTCACCACAAGCCCACAGCCAGCCCAGCAGAAAAGACCAACACCCCAAACTCCAGAAACCAGAAACATCAACTAGAAACAATGAGCCTCTCATGTTAGAATCCAAACTACAAGCCTCATGATACTTTGCTTCAAACAGCACTTTGATTTTAAATCTGGCATGACATCAGCATGATATTGAATACTCATACACAGATTCAACTCAACTTATGACACAAGGTTACACAGAAATATTTTGAAGGCATTGAGCAGAAGATAAGGAAGTAATAAGGGTTGGGTTTTTTTATTTAAAAGTAATTTAGAGAAGAAGCTCTTGGACTTTTTTTGTTCTCTGTCAAAGTGTGATCCATTCAAGTGATGTTTTGTTCTTGATTTTGCTTAATTTTATCTTTGATTTTTATGTCATGCAAGAAAATCCTGAATTAAAATCTATTACCAATTAGAAACCTAATACTTGGTGTCAGAAAAAAATAATCATTTCAGTTCTCAGTAGATATTAACCTGTGGAATCTTTCTATATTGCTCTGTAAAACTTTTTGAAAATGACACAGAAAACAGAGTACCTTAGGAAAATTACTTGAAGAAAATCAACAGCATAGAGGCTTTTTTTCAGCTTTTATGATTAATATTGATGTGACTTTTCTCCTTAAAAATCACTATTATTAACTCATATTACATAGTGGTTCATTTGGGCTATAGTTTTAAGATATATTTGATGATCTCTATCCAGTTCAGTAGAAGAGGAATTCTTTGTTTCATTAAAAGCAAATCTATGTAAATTCAAACTTTCCCACTGATTGGAATGGATGTTGTTTCTAGCAGTCTGTATGGTGCTATAAGTAGAATAGAAGTCCCACTGAGTTTGTGGGAAACAGAAAATGGCTTTGAAAAAATGAGCTTAGACAAGATATCAAAGACAGTTACCATCCTGATTCTCTTTGCCCAGATCCCACCATGTAATAGAGTCTTGTATCTAATGCTTTCTGCTGCTTCATCTGTGAGGTGGTAGTGTTAATGTGCAGAAGAAGGTCTTTAGCCCCTTGCTGCTTCCCTGGCCTGGCAAGGTGCAATAATTACTGATCTGGGTACATGTTAAATCCTTGAATTGTAAGTCCCTTTGGCTACAAGCGTGGGAGCCACACCGATTTCATTGTCTGGGTACAACAGGAAAATAAGTTGAATTTTAGACCAAATGAAATATCAGTTTATAATTTAATTTTGAAAAACTGATGATACATAGAGTCTGAGGACAGATTAAAAGCTCAGCAGAAGTAATACCATGCTGTGTGAAAAGATTGCAATTGATGCTTCTATTTTTTACTGTAATTGTGTGAGAGCCTCAGGAGAGTACACACCAGACTCTGAAAGAAAGTGCATTTGTAAGCCCTATAGGCTGTGCCATAAACTGGTGTTTTCAACAGCACAGGGATGTGAAAAAGAAAAACGACACTGCATGAGGCTCTGGATGAGAAAAACAAATTATCTCCTTCTGCTGTAGTTGCTGCTATTCACATACTTGTAGGTTTGGTTTTGTTTAAAAATAATCTAAATTACATTTTTATTTAAAAAAATAAATTATTGCTTATATAAAAACTCGGGAGGTGAATGTTTTATAATCATGGCTGACACAAGAATAATGTGCAGCATGAGCAGCTTCCTGCTGAGGCAGAATTCAAATGGTAACAAAAACTTAAGTACTTAAAGATAGAACAGAACAGCAGGAGATTTTATTGCACTGACCTGAATCATCAGGTCATTTCCCCATAGGTAAAGTGATGCAAATCTAGATGCAACTGAGTGTTCCTCTTATATCCTTATCTCCTGCAGGCCTTGCCTTACGTGTATAGGCCAAGCTGAGCAGACCCTTTTTAATAATGGGAAAAGGCAGGATGTTGTGGGCACTCAGAGTTCCTTTCCTGTATTGCTCTGTGGAACTAAGGTATTAGAATAGTAATATTCAGAGAGGATTTTATTATGTGGATTCTTGTCAACAGACAGGAGAAGGCATCTACAAAATTCCTTCTAGAACTACCACAGAAATACAGTAATTTCAGTAATTTTGAGCTACAGAGCTCTTNCTTCCTCCTGATATCCAGTCTAAATCTCCCCTCTGCCAGTTTAAACCCATTGCCCCTTGTCCTAGCATTGCAGGACCTTATAAATAGTCCCTCCCCAGCCTTCCTGTAGGCCCCCTTCAGATACTGGAAGGTTACTATAAGGTCTCCTCGAAGCCTTCTCTTCTCCAGGCTGAAGAGCCCCAACTCTCTCAGTCTGTCCTCACAGGAGAGCTGCTCCAGCCCTCTGATCATCTTTGTGGCCCTCCTCTGGACCCGCTCCAACACTTCCATGTTCTTCCTGTGCTGAGGGCTCCAGAACTGTACACAGTACTCCAGGTGGGATCTGATGAGAGCAAAGTGGCAGAATCACCTCCCTTGCCCTCCTGGCCACGCTGCTCTTGATGCAGCCCAGGACTCGGTTGCTGTCTGGGCTGCATGTGCACACTGCAGGCTCATGTTGAGCTTTTCACCAATCCAGACCCCCAGGTGCTTTTTGCTCTCCGGCCATTCACCACCCAGCCTGTATTTGTGCTTGGGATTGTGCCTACCCAGGTACAGGACCTTACGCTTGGCCTTGTTGAATTTCATGAGGTTGTCCTGGGCCCACCTCTCCAACCTGTCCCTAACCAGTTCCTTTCCCTAACCACCATGAAAGGATGCAAATAATCTCCCTCGTCATGCCTCTGCTTCTGAGATTAAAATAATCTCATTACAGTATGACTGCTACAATAATCTTATTGAACCCTGACCATATTTTAAAGAGACCCATGACACATCATCTTTTGTAGACCACCTAGTCCTTACTAAGTGAGAAAGGTAAGAATATCACAACAGTTGACTTAGAGCAGAGGGAGAACAAAACTCTATTGTTTGCTGTTTACATGTATCTTGTAAGGTGGCAGCATCAGATTGTTTCTCTGATTTAAATCTCAGTGACTATAAATACAACATGTTGTGCTTATTATAGTAGTATTTCTGTAGTTGCTAGTCATATATATAACAAATGCTCTGCAAATGGTCCTAGGAAAGAGAATAGATCAGCTATCTTCAGGAGTGTGGTGTTTTTTTCTCATCACACGGAATCAAATTATAAATTTATGTCAGATCGTACAGGAAATTTTTTACTTCCTGCTTCACCATTTTAGAGGCTTTTGTTTGTTAATGGGAAAATATCTCCATCCCTCATCCAGCCTCACTTGACCTTTTTCCTCTCAAAACCATCTCATCATTCATAGTATTACATGAACATTGCAAAAATAAAAATAAGTGGTAGAATTGTAGGGTTTTTTTCATTTGGAAAAGAACTCCAAGATTGAGTCCAACCATCAACCAAAGACCACCATGTCCCAAAGTGCCATATCTATACATGTCTTGAAAACCTCCAGGGACAGTGACTTTACCATCTCCCTGGACCACCTATTCCAATTCCTGACCTCTCTTTGAGGAAAGAAAATTATCTTAACATCCAGTCAAACCTCCCCTGGCACAATTTCAGGCCATTCCCTCTTGTTCTATCACCTGATGCTAGGGAGAAGATACCAATGCCCACTTCATGACCACCTTTCAGGTAGTTGTAGGGAGCAATGAAGTCTCCTCTCAACCTCCTCTTCTTCAGACTAAATGATCCTAGTTCCCTCACAAGACTTGTTCTCTAGACCCTTCACCAGCTTTGTTGCTCTTCTTTGGACATGCTCTAGCAGCTCAATCTCCTTCTTATAGTGAGGACCCCAAAAATGAACTGAGTATTTGAGTTGCAGCTTCACCAGTGCTGAGTACAGGGGCACAATCACTTCCCTGGTCCTTCTGACCACACTATTCTTGATACAGGTGAAGATGCTATTGTCTGCATTGTCCTCCTGAGCACACTGCTGGTTCATGTTCAGGCAGTTGTCAGACAGCACCCACATGTCTTTTTCTGCTGGACAATTTTCTGTCTACTGCCCCCCCAAGCCTTTAGCATCGCCTGGAGTTATTGTAATCCAGCTGCAGGAACCAGTACTCAGCTTTGTTAAACCTGGACCCATCAGTCCAGCCTGTCCATATCCTTTTCAGAACCTTCCTACCCTACCACCCAATTTAGTGTCAAGAACTGTCATGTGAACTCCCTGCAGTTTATGGTAAGATCTGAATTACTTCAGGAATTTGTGTGACTGTTCTATTTAAAGAAAACCCTGCTCATTGAAAAACATTAAGTAGAATAACAGAGTTTCCTATTTTTGTACCACCACAGAATTATGGTTAGTTTCTACCTCCCATTCAGGAAATAGGATTGTAGTGTATGATTCATCAATAAATGGAGCAGAACCACATCTTCCTTAGCTGGAGGTCATCTCTAAGTATGTGGAGGAAAACAAATCTGTTAGAATTAGTCAGCATTGTTTCATGAAATCATGCTTGATTAATCTGTTAAATATCTATGATGATGTGACTACCGAAGTAGGTGGGGAGAGTAGTGGGTGCTGTCTATCTTGACTTCAGCAAGGCTGTCAATGCTGTCTCCTGTAACATCCTAATAGGTAAGCTCAGGAAGTGTGAGTTACAAGAGAATACTGTGAGATGGATTGAGAACTGGCTGAGTAACAGAGCACAGAGGATTGTAATCAGTGATTCAGGGTCTAGTTTGAGGCCAGTAGCTAATGGTGTTCCCCAAGGGTTGGTACTAGATCCAGTTTCATTAAACATATTTATTTGTCAGTGACCTGGGTGAAAGAAGAGCAAGTTTGCTGGTGATGCAAAACTGGGAGTGGCTGACACACCAGAAGACTCTGCTGCCATTCAGTGAGATCTGGATAGGCTGGAGAGTTGGGCAGAGGGGAACCTCATCAAGTTCAGCAAGGGCAAGTGTAGAGTCCTGCACCGAGGGAGAAATAACCCCATGCACCAATACAGGTTAGGGGTTGACCTAGTGGAAAACAGCATTTGGAGAAATACCTGGGAGTTCTGTGGACAAGAAGTTAACCATGAGCCAGCAGTATGCTTTTGTGGTCAGGAAGACAAGTGGTATCCTGGGGCTCATTAAGAGTGTGACCAGCAGGTAAAGGAGGGTTTTCCTCTCCACCTGCTCTGCCCTGGTAAGGCCACACGTGGAGTACTGTGCTCCTCAGTTCAAGAGAAAGAGAGAACTACTGGAGGGTTCAGCAGAGGTCTACAAAAACAGCTTAGGGACCAAGGAACTGGAGAGGCTGGGAGACCTGGGGCTCTTTATCTTGGAATAGAGGGCATCTTACCAATGCATATGAATATCTAAAAAGCAGAGGTCAGGAGGATGAGACAGAACTCTTTTAAGTAATGCCCAGTGACAGGACAAGGGGCAATGGGCACAAACTAGAACATGGGAAGTTCTACCAAACCTAAGGAAAACCTTCTTTACTTTGAGGGCAACGGAGCAGTGGGACAGGCTGCCCAGAGGGGTTGTGGAGTCTCCTTCTCTGAAGACTTTCAGGATCCACCTGGATGCATTCCTGTGTGGCCTGCTCTAGGCAAACCTGCTTTAGCAGGGGAACTAGACTAGATATCTCCAGAGGCCACTTCCAACCCCTACCATCCTATGATTCTGTGATCTGCCTATCTACTGGTACTCTTTAACTGTTAATAACCTATTTAACTCATTGCTTGTGCCTTCAGTGCAAAAGCAGCTAAAATAGCAAAATCACATAGACTCTTTGATGCTTCAGTATGTTTAATTTATAATTTAAAATATGTAATATATAGTTTTACAAGTATATTGTTTAAAATGTATTCAAAAGCACTCTTTTCTTCCCCCTTATTTTTTAAGTCTATTACAGTGACTTCCAAGAATTCATAGAATCACAGAGTGTTAGAGGTTGAAAGGGACCTCCAGAGATCATCAAGTCCAACCTCCCTGCCAAATGCAGGATCACCCAGGGGTAGTCCACACAGGAATGCATCCAGGCAGATTTTGAAAGTCTCCAGAGAAAGAGACTTCACAACCTCTCTGGGCAGCCCCTCAGGTAGATTTGTCTATGTGCTTAGTCACTTACGAATCAAAACTGAGCTGTATCTTTTGTACACATCTCATTTAGTTCTTTGTTTTCATTACCATTTTTTTTCCCAAATGCTAGAAATCCAGAGATTTAGCTTATATCAAACAGCTCTACTTCCTGAAAGCACCTGTTAGTTTAAGTTCTCAGCTTACTTTGGAAATGAGACCTAAGGGATCAAAGCCATATGTATATACATGAGAGTTTTCTTCCAGCTCCCTCTTTTGAGTTTTACCACAGAAAGATAACAAAGAAACCACTTCCTTAAGAGTTCAGCAAGTTTGTTTAGCCAAGAATAGGCAAACTCTGCAATGCAAAAATGTGTTTGTGTAAATGTGGCATTTTCACAGACATTCTCCTCTTATTTCTTCTGGATTTTCCATTGAAACAATTAAATCAAATATGATTAATAGTTTTACTCATCCTCTTACACTACATATAAACTGTTGGTTAGATGACATGGCTTAAACAGCATATAGGTGAGAAAGACATCTATACTTACTTACAAGATGACATCATTGGTTGGTTGTTTGCCACATTCTGCAGCACTGAGAGGTATTCTTCACAGCATTCTTCACAGCAAGGCTTAGTAACTCCTTGCAACGAGGGATCATGTAATTTGTACCTGATCAAGGTCACAAAGCCAGAGATGTGAGATAACACTGGAACAGTTGTATGACAAGGGCTCTGCCCATACTTCTCAAGCAGTCCTGCCCAGTTTGGTGCTGCCATGTTACAGCTAGGATCTCAAGTGAAACACTAGATCTCAGGTGAACTGCAAAACCTGTCTAAGCACCTTGAGTAGAGCTGTTGAAAAAGGAGCATGCTAAAGTCACAGGTGTCTGAAAGTATTCACAGGTTCTGCCTTGATTTGTTAGTAGTTTTGTTCCTTCCTGACAGCACAAGAAAAGCTAAAGTGGAACTATGGTTCTGAAAAGGAAATAACATTCTCAGCTTGAAATCCCAAGCTTGACTTTTCAGCTGCCTGCTGATTTTTTTTCAGTCAAAGAAATCTTCTAGGTTGATTCAAACTATTTTGCCTGCTTAGCATTTGACAAGCAAAAGTTGATTATAGTTGTTTGTTTGTAACATGATTCAGGTTTCTACTGAGGGCAGCAAATTAAAAAATCAGTGATTTTCATAGTTGTGTTTAAAAACTAACAAACAGCTACGGAAGTAGTATGTCTGGATCAAGAAGCTGGAATATAACTGCATCTAGCATTGCCTGCCAACTTGTGGTGCAGGTTGTTTTACCTGTGAGTCGGGGTTCTGAGCCTGCTTTATGGCTGGAGCACAGACAATGCTATTCCTGCAGGAATCTGGGACTTCCATGGATCTTGTACCTGGAACTGGAAGCTGAAAACCACTCCCAGATCCAGTAACACAAACACTGAATAGTTGCATTATATCTAATGATGGTTTAAAAGCTACAGTCTGGAAATAGCAGTTGGAAAAAATCAGATAGAAAATTATACCTTGCTGCCCAGATTACGGCACGAGAGAATTCTAAAAGTTATGTTTCAAACCTCTCATGTTAATGAAATTCCTTCTACAATTTATTTTAAATATTCTTTGTTCTTTTCTTGCAGACTAGTTTCACCCTACAGCAGTCCTCTTGCCCCCTCCTCCAGGCTGTTTTACGCTGCCCTCAGCTCCAGGCTCTGCCCTGTAAGAGGGCAGCAGCCCACGAGGTGGCAGAGCTCGCCTTGAAGAACAGTATTTGGTGACAGCCCTCTTTTTCTGCTGGCAAAGTGCCTCACGCACCCCCACTTTCTTCCGCTTACTCATTAATTGCAAGTGTTGCTCCGGGTTTACACATAAATCACATTAGTCTAGTAAAGGAAGACTATTCAGCTAAATGTAGATGTGGACAGCAGTTTTTATACTGTTCTTGATTTAAAAGCTCTTCTTGCAACAAGATAATAAATTTTGTCTAACTTTTTTCACATCGAGTTTCAACGTAGTTGAATAAGTTGTAATCTATTTAACTCTAATATGATTTGACTCTGTTTCAATGCTTGTCTAAAAAGTCATAAACAGCAAAGCCTTTTCCATTTTAGCACAGTAAATTAAAAAATGGGCTGCTTAAAAATTCATTCTCCAACAAGAAATTTCTAGTTTTATTTAGATTTTATTTGATTTTCGTTTGCTCATCGCAGAACAGTGACGTGAGCTTGCATAATGTAACTTGACCAGTGGAAATTTCCAAATGTGACTCCATTTGATCTTGTCCCTTTTGTTTTTTCAATTTCCAACCATTAAGGGGAAGCAGATACAATTAACATAATTCCAAATTAGACTCAGTGATGTTATTGTAGGAGTTAGTAGGAATGCAATATCCCTACTAAGTGTGCCAATCCCTATAAGAAAGCTGAACAGGAGAGTTTATTTAAAGAGATTAAATGATGCAGAATAAAGCTTCCAAAAGCTGTAATTGAAAGTGACAGAAACATTAGCTTTGAAACAAGTAACATTTAATCACACAGATTATACAGAAACATAATTTTTGTATGTTGTTTTCTTCAATAGAATTTAATTTTAATCTGTTGAGACAGCTCATCATTTTCAGCTGCCTACTGCCAAAAGCCTGTCAGAATATGTAAATGTACAGCTACTGTGAGGAGTGGGACCTGTTCTCTCAAATACTGGCCTCAACTTATGCATGCCTAAAATTTCAGCTGCTTCTACCTGCACCTGCAGGTTGCAGGTGTAAGCATTTGCATCACTTCTTGCTTTTGTATGTACCATTTGAATAGTTGAACTTCTGAGTCTGGACGAGCAGTGTGGCCTCAGTGAAAGCGTA
Source organism: Eubucco bourcierii (assembly GCA_013396675.1). Lineage (NCBI taxonomy): Eukaryota > Metazoa > Chordata > Aves > Piciformes > Ramphastidae > Eubucco > Eubucco bourcierii. Next base: position 791,457 of record VWZE01006346.1, on the reverse strand, counting down.
GTATTTGTGCAGTTGTAAGTAGAATGTTATTAAAGGGCAAAGACACGAAGGAGGAAAAGCACACACAAAAAAACCCCAAACATTATATGAACACATGGGAGTCAAGGATAAGCGTTCAAACCTTCCTGTAAATAACATTTTATTTTATTCCCTTGCTACATGGTTTTCAAATCACAGTAACTGAAGACAGAAAAATATTTCTAAGTGGATTGATTAGTCAGGACAGAGGGAAAGTAAGTATCAATATAGTAACAGTAGCAGCAGCTCATCTGGTGTTGTGGAACACGTACATTTACCAGTGTCCATGCTTTGACTGATATGAACCTGAGCTTTGTATTTGCAGAACATGTGAGCTGGAGCAAATGCAACTTTTGGGAAGGATGATATGAAGTGCCTGTGCCTCCTGGGGACTCAGACAGGAGAAACTCACCTTGACACTAACCTGCTGTTTACAGCAGCCAAGTGCATGTGAAAGCATGTCAAAAACTCTAAGCATTTTGGATGGTTACCATGAAGTATTTGAGTTTATTTGCTCTTGTTATGAAACTTGTTTGAAAGTGAAGCCAGCTATGTAAAAAGTTTGAACTACGAAGTTATAGGGAGGTTTATTTTATTCGTGTCTGCCAATGCCTTCCTCTGCTAATATAGAATTTTAATAGTTTTCATGTGTGTTTTGCTCTCAACTCCTCACAATTTGAGTTACTTAAGGAGGCATCTTGTTTTAGGGAAGGTTGCATCAATAGGTCAGTATGGCCAGATTTTCAGAAAGAAAGTGCTTTTTATAGAGAGAAGTTCATTTTTCCCTTGGTGAGGATATTAAAACATAAATAGTTTCAATGTGAAATATGATCAGGGACAGAATCTGAACTCTTGCATTTGAAAGAGACCAGGGTGGCATTTTTAAGTCCCAAGCAGCATTTCTGGCTGTCTTAGTCTCCAGCCCTTAGGGTACTGCAGCTTCTGTCCTGTAACTGGCTTACAGTTGACCAAGAAACTGTGTAGACCCATCCAAACCCTAACAGAATTGATTGCCATTCCTGTGTCTTTGAGAGAATGCACTTGAGCATGGGATCAGACAATAGAGGAGCCCTAGTTACAGGCTTACTGTATCTGAAAACGTCTGGCACTGCAACTTCTATCATGGATGTGATTGTTTTAGCAGTTAAGAGGGGAACAGAAGAAAAGATGCTTCCATCCTTACCAGTACAGCCAAGATACTGTGCATCAGAAATGTAAGACCCAGAAGCCTAACACAACACAGAGTGCAGATATTAGAGGAAAATCTTGGTATCTTGCTGCCTTCACTGCTCATACATTTCCCACTGACTGCCCTTCATATAAAATCCTTCTATTGTGCAAATCTGGGACTGCAGTGATCTCCCCTCCTGCCCCACAGGTCAGGCTCCCACGACATAGGTCTGGCACTGCTGGCTGTGCACCAGTGGGGGTAAAGAATCCAAAAGTTCAGAAGAAACAATTAATTTGACTACATCCAAAGCAGATTGCATTCTCTTCAGGGCAGGGACTGTCTTGCCACCTTTGTTTGAAATGCCTGAGCCATTCACCTTTTGTCAGTAATAAGTGATAACATAGCAAGGAAGGACGTGGACTTCGGAAAAGACTGCCAGTTTAAAAAGGAACAGCCAGAGGTTAAACCTGGAGAAGTAACTTTAATGGTGGTATTTTCAGTAAGAGTGACACAAACTTTTGCCAAAGAGGAATTACTACAACACTTTGTTTATTACAGTGTCAGTACAGGACATGTAGTCATGCTAACATGGAGTAACACTTGCTATATTGTACTTAGAATGAGTAATGAATATCATGTGAGTAATGAGCGTATCAGATCTTTCCCAAACAGTGTAATGGGCAAGCAAAGGGGTTGGCTGCCTCACTCAGAAGGACACTCTAGCTACTTTGTGCTACTTTGATGGCACAGTGCCTCTAGGAAGTTCTCTTGTCAGGCTCCTTGTGTAGAGACAAAGCCACTGATGGAGAAAACGCCCAGCATGACTTGGTGTTGTGTTATGGTGCTACAGGGGTCCTGGGTCCTGGCATGAGAACAAGTCGTATAGGGGGGGACACGGGACGACACACTGCAGGAACCGGGGTTGTTTAGTCTGAAGAAGAGGATGCTGAGGGGAGACCTCATTGCTCTCTACAACCACCTGAAAGGAGGTTGTAGTGATGTGGGGGTCAGTCTCTTCTCCCTAGTGTCAAGTGATAGAATGAGGGGAAATAACCTGAAATTGTGCCAGGGGAGATTTAGTTTGGATATTAGGAAACATTTATTTCCTGAAAGAGGTCAGGCTGTCCAGGGAGTTGGTGGGGTCACTGTCCCTGGAGGTGTTCAAAAAACATGTAGACATGACACTTCAGAAGATGATTTCATGTCCATGGTGGACGATTGGACTTGATGATTGCAGCAGTCATAGAATCATAGAATCATAGAATGGTAAGGTTGGAAGTGACCTCAAGAATCATCTAGTTCCTTGAGGCAGGGACACCTCCCACTAGTATAGCTCACTCAAGGCCTTGTCCAGCCTGGTCTTGAACACCTCCTGGGAGGGAGGAGCCACAACCTGCCTGGGCAACCTGTTCCAGTGCCTCACCACCCTCACTGTAAAGAACTTCTTCCTAACATCCAGACTAAATCTTGCCTCTACCAGTTTAAACCCATTGCCCCTAGTCCTATCATTACAAGACCTTGTAAATAGTCCCTCCCCAGCCTTCCTGTAGGCCCCCTTCAGATACTGGAAGGCTACTATCAGGTCTCCTTGAAGCCTTCTCTTCTCCAGGAAGAAAAACCCCAGCTCTTGTAGCCTGTCCTCATAGGAGAGCTGCTCCAGCCCTCTGATCATCTTCGTGGCCCTCCTCTGTACTCGCTCCAACACTTCCATGTCCTGCCTGTGCTGGGGACTCCAGAACTGCACACAGTACTCCAGGTGGGGTCTGACAAGAGCAAAGGGGCAGAATCACATCCCTTGCCCTGCTGACCATGCTTCTCTTGATGCAGCCCAGGACTTGCTTGGCCGTCTGGGCTGCATGCACACACTGCAGGCTCAGGTCTTTTACAACCAAAACAATTCTGTGATTTCTCTACAGTTGTTGGTGACACCAGTAAAGACATTTGGCCAGATTACTGTAATAAAGGAGGAAAATTATTCCTAAGTGGCATACTATGTTTCTTTTTTTGATGTGGGCCAGCTGATGTTTGTGGTTCTCTTTGGACATGACTCAGTCACCAGACATCTGAAGCTACAGTGCAAAAGAAGGGGCACAGGTGTTTGATCTCTAGTAGGCTGATGGCCTTCAGGTCTGTGCCTTCCTCATGTCTCCTTGTGGCACTGCTGTGAATAAATCATCAAACCTGGAGTTTCTCTGAATGACTGTGGGTGGCCACTTCATTTGAGTCTGAACTCCTTTTGCTATCTGGAGGGATGGGCTGAATAAAATCAGTTGGTTTCGTAGTGGTGCCTCTTACAAGACCTCTTATAAGCTAAAACATGATTTTGGTGTTGCATAAACTGGACAGCTCTTTCAGGGAGAGCTGCCCCTTCCAAAGCCAAGAAGCATGTGCAGGTTTTGAAGGGACATAATTTATTTGTCCAAGTGGTATTAAAACACTTTATGTCCACCTTTAAATAAACTTCTAAACAAGCTTCTGAACAACTGACTAGACAAGTGGGAGCTTTTATAAAAGAGTGTATTTCTATAAAAAGTCTTATTTATCTGAGGTGATAAAAGAAAAGCAGAGTAGAAAAGCTTAATACTCCACTGTATCAGTTTCATAGTATAGTAGCAGACTATAAATTTAATGGAACTTCACCAGCATTAAACTGTAAAAACAAAATGGAGAAAAATGCTGTTTTGAATTCAACGAGGAAATAAGATCAAGAGTTAACTTGTTTATTTTGATAATACAGTAAATACTTCAGGAGCATGGACTGCTATTTTGTGATTAGGTTAGAAACATCAGCAAGGCTGTTTATACAGAAATAGCACTGATGAAAAACTCAATCCTCAGTGAATTTTCCAAAGGCTGACAGAGTGATCATTTCTACTAATAGCTCTTCATGTTAACAAACACTGTGCCATAGAATGTGTTATAAATGTTATCTGTACAATCAAAGAAGAACAAAATACTTTGTTGTAAAATGACTTTTCTGTGTTTGTGAAGTGGCATGCTTCTATTGCTTCATAACTGACTTTTAGTTTTTAACTTTTTTTTTTTGCCTGTTTTAAGATATTGCCACTTTTCTTTCCACATAAACTTCTCAACTTCCATAACAAAACAAAACAAAAAACCACACCAACCAACAACAAAAACCCAACACCCTAGACAAAAAATAAGCCTCTTTTTTTTTCCCCCCTATGAAATCACTTTGTAAACTCTTTCAAAAGCTGCCAATATCGAAATTTCCCCAGATGTCTTGTTATTTCTTAGTAATTAAATCGTAGTCTCTGAGCTGTCTTTTTCATAACTAAGTTTACAGGAAATGCCTCTCCATCCTTGTCTAGCACAAGGATGGGATGCTGGGAATACAGTTGTTTTCATTGATTCTTCAGAATTTGTAATTCCTTTCAAAATAAATTTTGTTAGGTCTTTTGAGCTTTCATGACCTGATGATAACAGTAATAATCTGAAAAGATACTTCTAGGGCATTTTGTGACTATGTAAGATTTGTTATAGTATCTGCAGTAGAAATGTGCTCTCTGTGGAATCCAGATATTCTTTGTAATACCCATTTATAAATAATGTCATTCCTATATTCCTTAATTTTATGAAATGTGTTTCATTGCAAGATCTCAAAAACTGCATGCTCTGTTTTCAGCAATGCTAATTGGAAGTATCTTCCTCCCAAAATATATGCAATCCGACACCAAAAGATAGATAATAACCAGAACTGATCTCTTGGATGAGTAAGAGAACTAATCCCAGCAATGTGCTGGGAAGTGGTGCTTCTAGCCTCTCTAGTCTCTCTGTTTATGGACTCTTAGTGGTGGCTTTGAGGGAGGCCTTAGACGTCAGAGCAGCACACAGAGCAAGACACCCTTTTGGCAACTACCTACAGGAGGATGAGCTGCACATGGCTTTTTGCTTCCCAGCAGACACATCTTACCCAAGCACAGTATCCAGGCGGGCAGCCCATGCCATTGGGAGGGCAAAACAAGCCTATGGGAGTGCAAAGTAAGCCTGACACTGTACTCCTATGTTCCTGCAGCTGTACCTGCCTGAGGACTCACTGCCAAGGCTTTCTCCACAGCAGAGATCTCAGAGCATCCTCAGTGTCCAGCACAGCAGCAGAAAGAAAATTACAGTCCACAGGCCACCCACAAACCACTGCCGTTCTCCTCTGCAGGTAAGGCAGGCTATGGATTGCCTGGCTTTTGGTACTTACCACCCAGCCTTTGCAAGGCCAACAATGAAACCAGCTTCACAGGATGGGAAATGTTCATATCACCTTTAGTTGGGCTGCATTTAGCCGAAGGTTTCAAGGTTTGTTTTCCAGGAGCTTGACATTTATTTCATGTTGTGTGTTGGAGACAAGTTCAAGCTTACAATACTCGTGACTGGTATCCCAGCCAATGACATGATTTCACACAGAAACATTACAGACAACCCAGGGTAGCAGATTTCCAGGATGGTGTCCAACCCACTGGGCTAGAGATGCATCTTAACACTCACCCTTGTGTTTCCATGTCTATTTAGGTATGTCTTATAAATTAAGTCCCACAAGAAAGTACTTCCCATGTAAGAATCATAGAATGGTTTAGTTGGAAGGGACCTCAAGGATCATCTTGTTCCAACACCCCACCATAGGCAGGGACACCTCCCACTAGAACAGGTTGCTCAAGGCCTCATGCAACCTGGCCTTGAACACCTCCAGGGAGAGAGCATCCACAACCTCCCTGGGCAACCTGTGCCAGTGTCTCACTACCCTCACTGCAAACAACTTCCTCCTAACATCCAGTCTAAATCTAAATCTTAATCTAAATAATAATCTACATGATTGTCATTAAGTTAGACTGCTGACAAATTAAAAGCTTTGAAAGAATACTGTTGTACAACTTACAATTCATTTGAGTTTGTACTGGGATTTCCCAAGAGAATTTTCTCCCTCCTGGACAACATCATGTTTTCCTATAGGTGTGCACCAGTCCTTCCTGTTGGAGAGGCTCCACTTTTGCATTAAGTGCCTACATAGTCGAATTAACTGGAAATCAAGAGCCTCAATGCTTTTTATACCAAATGCACAACTTTCTTCTGCCCAAATAAAAACAGTTCTGCAGCAGTGACCTCCTGATTCATTTGGCTGAATGTTTTTAGTTTATGCAGCTGCATCCATCACAAAATGCTTCTTAGTCATGCAAAGAAGTTCAGTGTCTGCTTTGCCTTAAAAAACTACATCCACATCAGATACTACACTGCCGTAAATTCAGTGCATTGTTCTTCTCTAATGCAGTAATTACAGCAATTTTTTCTGGTTTTGCTAGTGAAATTGGGAGGTCAACATTTGTATCAGTATTGGTCGATGCTTATTTTTATCCAACTACTGCTTTTCAATATATGCATTGCTCAAATCTAAAAATACATTCTTTTCCTGGATCACTGAAACTCTAACATGGATTACAGCATAATTTACAACATGATGCCCATTTTCTGTTTTTCACTGTCGTTGCATACAACATGATGCCCATTTACTGTTTTTCACTGTTGTTGCATACCGTTTTAAATGATTGTGAGCTTATTGAGTATCACAGCTATTCAGATTTTATTTTCTCTTAAAATGCTGCAGTAACATTCTTCTTGCTTTCCACTTGAGAATTCAAAGACTTGGAATCAATGATTTAAATATGAGTCATGTGCATTATGAACCATTGAATGTATTAGGAACACAGATGTTTATTGCCATAAATTATTGACATCATTTTGGGATGAACTTGGTTATAACCTTGAAACAAGCAAGCTCACAGAGAATATGAATCAATGCAAAGTTTTTGGTTTTTTTTTTTCTGTAGTTCTGGAATATCTTTCTCTAGGAAAAGCTACAGAAGTATTTTAAAAGCAGAGCTTTAAGCTTAAAATTATGCGAGGAATAAACCACAAAATGTCTGACACCTCTGATAAGAACTAAAATGAGTTAATCTGTATTTCAAAAACCACAATTCCAAATAGTTTTCTGTTTTAGTGTGTTTATCAGAGAAGAAAGATGGTTCTGAATAGGCTATTGTTAGTAACAAGCTTTTGCTTCATCAAGTCAATAAATAGTTGGGTTGTTATATCATGTAGTTTCAGTTAATGAATTGTGCATCTGTTCAAGCCTTGACAGACTGAGGGTGCCTGTTCAGATACTGCAAACATTTCTTAGCTCACCATTTCACTTTTCAAGAAAGAAATGAAATGTAACATCAGTTGCTAAAGGAGAGAAATCAACGTAAGAGGGTAATTAGGGACATTTAGCAGTCTAGCTTGTCCAAAAAAATGCAAAGCAAATACCAAAAACAAGTCTTCCCAAGTTAACAGTTTTCTTTAACATAGTAACTATTGAAAGTTAACTCTTAAAAGTGCATTCATTTGAATGGCACAATCAAGCAGATTTCAGGAGATAATAGTCACTTTTGATCTCTTGATCCATGTATACAAACCTCTTTGAAATTGGGTGGAAATCCAGCATGAATCAAAGACAGCCTGTTCTCTGAACAACAGAGACTAATCTGGAAAAGGTCAGGCAGAGAAAATGGATACATACATAAATCAGCACCATACTAAAAAATTACATCTTTCTCTAAATGAACTTTTCCAAGGCTATTTTCCCTGTTTTATTATGCTTTAATGAAAGTGAAATATAATGCACAAAATATTGTGGGTGTAGCTTTTTACTTCCTGGCTTTGACATTTCTGGCAGGCTATTACTAATAAGTACTTGTGAGCATTAATGGCCTTAAGAGGTCCAGAAATTGCCACCAAGAGGTAGGTAGACACAGAGTTACAATTAGCATAGTATTTAAAAGTACCAGTGGAAGCTATTTTAGCTGCAGGTTTAATTTCAACCTCTGTCCCTGGTCTTGCAAAGTCTTGGGGTAGGGTGGAGCAGTGCATGATTGGTGGGCAGCAGCAGTGCCTCTGAGAGGATCAGTCAGGGCTTCAGGACTGTGACCTTTGTGAGAGTGCAGAGGAGGCTGCTGCTGGACACCTGCCTCTGAGGTGGGTTTGACTTTCTGTATGCAGGCCCATAGTGGGGAAATAACCCAAAGCAAACAATGGAAAAATGTGAAGAGGGAACAGCACCATGATAAATGGGAAGACTGGGGATGGACTATTTACAAGGTCTTGTAATGACAGGATGAGGGGCAATGGGTTTAAACTGGCACAGGGGAGATTTAGACTGGATGTTAGGAGGAAGTTGTTTGCAGTGAGGGTGGTGAGGCACTGGCACAGGTTGCCCAGGGAGGTTGTGGCTGCTCCCTCCCTGGAAGCGTTCAAGGTCAGGTTGGACAAGGCCATGAGTGACCTGTACTAGTGGGAGGTGTCCCTGCCTCAAGGAACTAGATGATCCTTGAGGTCCCTTCCAACCTTACTATTCTACGATTGTATGATTCTGTGATTCTATACCTAAACAAATAATGACCTTTATTTTACTTTGTCTCTTGTCTTGCTCTCAGCAAATGAACATAGATGTTATGTTTTGGGGCACAAGCCTTTTAATGTATTTTCATGTAAAGAAAACATTTGGCTAACTGTTATGAACATATTTGTTCACAGTTCTAAATCTTTTAAAAAAGGTTATGGATATGCTACTTTTCATCATGTTTCTAGGTATGTTACCTTAATACTGAATGGCATGAAGTCCACATGGTCCTGCCTAGCCACACTGCCAAGATACTGACTTACAGAGGTGTCCCACAAGGCCCCTCACAGTTGCCCCAATCCCTCCCTGTATTTCTGCTGCTTTATAATGAGAATATTTGTGAATTATAGAGATCATTGCTATGCTGTCTAGTGGCTAAAAACATTTTAGCAATGATTTCACACTCATAAGGCCATTTTCAGCATAGCAGCAGGAATATTCAATAAGATTGCTATGATCTAGAGTGCTTTGTTTAGGATCTGTCATTATTAGAAGGAATGTCCTCCAAAAGTTGTGTTGTTTTTTTTTTAAAAAAAGTAACTCAAAAGTTTCAGATTATGTATTTGATCACAAAATTTCACACATATTCATGCTTTAGAACAATCCTCACGATCAATACAGACTAGGGAATGAGCTGATAGAAAGCAGTCCTGTGGAAAAGGACTTGGGGGACCTGATGGAGGAGAAGCTGACTAAGAGCATACAGTGTGAGCTTGCAGCCCAGAAGGCAATTGCATCCTGAGCTGCATCAAAAGACAAGCTGCCAGCAGATCCAGAGAGCTGATTCTGCCACTTTGCTCTTCACCTGGAGTGCTGTCATCAGGTCTGGAGCCCTCAATAGAGGAAGGACATGGACCTGATGGAGCAGGTCCAGAGGAGAGCCACAAAAATGATCAGGGGGTTCGAGAACTTCTATGAAGACAGGCTGAGGGAGCTGAGGTTGTTCAGTCTGGAGAAGAGGAGGCTCCATGGAACCTAATAGCAGCCTTCCAACACCTGAAGGGGGCCTACAAGAAGGCTGGAAAGGCTGTTTACAAAGGCCTGTGGTGATAGGACAAGGGGCAATGGCTTCAAACTAGAGAAAAGCAGATTCAGATTTGGTGTTAGGAACAGGTGCTTTACCATGAGGGTAGCAGAACACTGGAACAGGTTTTCCAGGGAGGTTGTTGGGGCCCCATCCCTAGAGATATTCAAAGTAAGGCTCTGGGCAACCTGATCTAGATGAGGGATTCCCTGCTTACTGCAGAGGGGTTGGACTAGATGACCTTTGAATGTCCCTTCGAGCCCAGACCATTTATGATTCTATGATTCTATAAGGCAATCAAAAGGACAATCTTTTCTTTAGTTAGCATTCTGGAAAAGCAGCTGCCAGAATCTGAGTTTGCAATTACATGTGTTAGGATGAGAAAGAAATGTCCCAAAGGCCCAGATACAGAGGGACTCAGGTCTGCAGGCATGCAACCTGACTTTCCCGTGCCCAACTGAGAGGCAGAAATTGACAGTTCCAAGTTGCTCACCTCACTGTCCTACAGCTGAGGGAAAGAGTCTGGCAGCAGGCTGTGGGATCTAGAACAGCCAGCGCAGGAAGGAAAAGGAGGCAGAGAAAACACTAACACAAGGGTTGTGTCTGAAGTTCCCTCACTCTGTCCATGGGATTCAGGCACCTATGAGAGAGAGAGATTTACAGCTCTGAAGTCCCTCTTAGCCACATGAGTTGCTGCTTGTGTATGGATAACTTGTTTTTTAAGAAATCTAGCAGTAGTGATGCTGTTCCTCTTCTTTTATGAACTGCAAGTGATGGGCACCACCCCACAGAAGAGTTCATTCGAATGATTTTGGAGCAACAGCAGGCCCAGGAACTAACTGTGCTTTGTGTTGAGCAAAGTGGTGTTAGTACAGGCTAGATTTTGTGTAACCATTCCTCATCTACAAAGGATTTCAGGCATCTGAACAACTAGTTTGGGAATGCCTAAACACACCAGTGGAACAAAATAACTGCTGAGACACTCATCCAAGATAAGAAGGCCTCTGGGAACATGCATTAGAAGTACTTTAGGTGCCTAAATAACTTCACTGATGACAGCTTAGGTGCCTTTCAGGTATGCATACCTCAGGCAGAATTTTTGTGACTCACTCACTTGAATGCAGGCCTCTAAATTCTGTTTGAGCTATGCCACAGGCACCTAAAGGCTTTTGGAATTGTTTCCTAAATTACTTGAATTTATAAAAATGTCTTGTTTCAAAAATATGGCAAAGATTCAAATGGTTTCTCATTTTGCTATGTAAATGAGTAAGAGGTAATGTTTTAAAAAATTTCTATATTGCTTCATATTCTTAACATAATTACTAGGACAGGATTTAATTTCATCCAGCACTTCCAAAGCTTGCATTTAATTTGATCACAGCTATGTGTCAAACAACATGAACATTTTAACCCAATATCACAGGACTCCAGTTTCTTTACCAACCTCTTTCTTTTCTAAATGCAATTCTGAGACCACATTACCTCAGAGTATTGTTTCAGATAGCGTCTAGGCACACTTTTCATTTTATATATGACCTTTATTCACCAGGTAAGCACCTTCAGTTTCTAGAAATGTTTTGTAAATTTCTCCACGACAATAGGAATTTAATTCTAACATGAAAGGCACCTCTGAGTGAATGTGCTGCTTTATAAAATTTGAAAGGTAGCTTTCATTTTTGTCCCAAGTGAAGTTATTTCACTAGGACTTGCAACTGTAACTTGGAGCTGGCAGATTAAATGATCCTACTAAAAAAAGAGTGAAAGACAAAGGTTGATTATCCAAGCAGAGCAAGGCTCTGCTGTCTAAGCAGTCCTACACTAGGTAATGGAGAATATAAACCTGTTGCCCTAGTCTAAGACTTTACCTAATTTACCTAACAGTCTATTTCAATAAATCCTGTATGGTCTTGTGCTGTATGGGTATTTGGTTGGTGGCTGTAGTTACAGGCAGTGATTTATTGCTATCAATGCCACATCCTTTTGGATGTGTGTATAACATTACTTGCTCTAGAAGTTGTTCTGGTTCTAGACATGCACAACATTGTATTAACTGTAATGCATCTTCCCCTAGCTCAAATATCAGCACTTTGTTGTTCTATAGTAGTCTTTGTGGTCTTTTTTTATTGGTAAGGCAAGAAGCAATGAAGAGGGAGCACATCCAAGTTTGCATGCTGCTGGATGTCCCAGGGACTGTCCTTCTACAGTTGACATACTGTGGTTCAGGTATCACAAGGTGGTGCTTCTGTACTTAGAGCAAATTATTCAGTAGCCAACACTTTAGGTGCCTCAGGCTCTCACAGAACCTTGTGCTACATATGACAACACTGAACTGAACAGCAGTGTTGGTAGTTGCACACCTGCTATAGCAGAAGCAGTGCCTGGTGAGAAGAGCATCTCTAGGGATGGCTTTCACGTGCCTCTCTGTGTAAAAAGAGATTAAATCCTGCACACTCACAGGATCGGTATGTGCTGAGATACTGCATGATCTCTTCTTGGTGTCTCATCAAGACATTCTTTTAAGCAGATATCATAGAATCTGGGCTGAATGCTTCCTTCGCATTTGTAATTCTCCACTGGGAAGAGAAGTAGGGCCAGATGATCTATTCTGTAGACTAAAGATCTGTCTATCTCTTTCCATCCTCTCAAAGCTGAGCTTACCATTCCACTCCAAAATAAGGTATTTTGGCATCATCTCACACTGGTGTGATACATCCCATTTAAACCTATATTTTCTTATCCAAGCTAGACTCTGTTTTTTACTTCCTGCATTTGTCACTTTTCCATTGTCTTTTCTCCAAGGCTTCTTGGCTGTAAGGAGGACACATTAAAGAATTTGTGTTCTTGATGTAGATACAGGTCTAATGCTAGGACTCTAGGAATCATACAGAGATGATCTCAGGCAGCAAGAGAAAGACTGTACATGATTCTACATCGCTCTGGGACTATATTTAAAGATGGTGAAACATCTACTTTTTCTACAAATCTAGCAGGTGTCTCTTATTACAGTGAGGCTGTGGGAGGCTATTTCAGGGAACTGGAGGACACAGCAGTCTTGTAGTTAATAAGAGCAATTGGATTACGTAGTAAAGCTAATGTGGCCGCCTCTCATTGTGTACCTGAGTGAGAGCTGAACATCTATTGCTGCACGTTTCTTTGTACATCACCTCCTTTCACATACATTTTACTACAAGTAATAGGCTATGTCCAATAAACATTACTCTCTCCATAAGATAACACATTACAAAGAGCAATTGTGCTGAATCATGCGATAAGGTCAGTGATCTAGAGTTTTAAGCTCTGTACTGCAAAACAGAAAGCCATTGTTTGCTGCTTCTGGTTGTTTTTGAAAATCTCCTCCTCTCTACATGTGTACTGATCATTTTAGTGCTCTTTATTTTCTAAAAAATTCTGCAGGCCCAACTCTCAGTGATTTCTTGAGTATTTCAGTATCCCTTCACTGAAGTGAGACATGCATTGGAATGATGCTGTTGTCACCACACCATACACTAGTAATTCATATGTATGCAAGTAAAAAATAGTACTGTATGAGTTTGGCTCAAGGTCTTTTATGATAAAAGAAGCTATTGCAGAAAACATTGCTTCAAAGAAACACTGAGACAGTTTGAGATTGCCGCAGCATTCTGGCAAATAAAAGGAGATCATTAAGAACAAAGCAGCTTTTCTCTCTTACTCAATAGCATTGCTTATTCTTATGACTGCCCCAGCCTGGTTTTAACACCAGTGTGACAGTGTTTGCTGTCTTCACTTGAAATGCTTTCCCTGGCTGAAGGAAAAAATTGCTTATATTTACTGTGATCTTATCCTGTGAGGACATCGGAAAGAGCTGTGCTTTCCCAGCATGCTAGGAAACACAATGTTGATGATTATGCCATTTCTATTTCACTGTATACTGAATTAAAAAAATGCTACTATATTGACAAAAGCAGCTAACAGTAATAATAAACATTGAAAATACAACTGTAAAGCTGCAACTTGGAGAGGGACCTGGGAATATCGGTTGATAAGTCTACTGAATATAAGTCAGCAGTGTCCAGGTGGCCAAGGGGGACAATGCCATGCTGGCTTGTACTGGAAAAACTGTGGCCAGCAGGAACAGAGAGGTGATCATCCCTCTGAACTCAGCACTGGTGAGGCCATGTCTTGAATATTATGTCCAGTTCTGGGTCCCTCACTATCAGAAGGACATAGAAGTGCTGGAGTGTGTCCAGAGGAAGGCAATAAGGCTGAAGGAGGGCCTGGAGCACATGGCCTATGAGGAGCTGCTGTTATGGTTTGGGAGTTCCCTGCCTCCCACACTTTGTAAAATCACCCAGACTAGACTCAGCCAGATGGAAGTAAAGAGATAAAGCTCTGTTTACAGCTCAGCAGAATATACAAGCAGATATATACACAATATACAGGAATATTTACAGAAATATACAAGTTAAAGGTAATACAGAAACTCAACACCCCTCCCAGAAATCAGAGACCCCAGGAGGGGCTCCCAACCACTCTTTCACCTTCTCCCCTTGCCTCTACCTTATCCCACAGGGTTTGCCTTATGCACAAGATGAGTTTAGAGGATCAGCCAGGGGGGTTAAAAGGAAAGTGGTTAGTGAGGTTACTCGGCAGAGAGGAGAAAGCAAGAAGCTAGACAGCCTGAGACTCTCCAAGCAAGTGCCCTGTCTGTGTTTTGTGTTCTTGTCTTATACATCTCAGCAAGCCTATGAGTGAAGTAGACATCACCGTTGTTTCCTTTTCACAGCCTATAATTTTCTCCATTAAAATATTCCAATTAGCCTCAAACCAGCACAGTGGCTGAGGGAGCTGAGGTCGTTCAGTCTGGAGAAGAGGAGGCTCAGGAGAGGCCTCATCACTCTCTACAACTACCGGAAAGGAGGCTGGAGCAAGGAGGGGCCCAGCCTCTTCTTGACAACAAGTGACAGGACTAGAGAAAATGGATACAAGCCGCACCAGGGGAGGCTTAGGCTGGATATTTAGAGGAGGGAAGGGAAATCCCAGCTCCCTCAGCCTCTCCTCATAGGGCTTGTGCTCGAGGCCTCTCGCCAGCCTCGTTGCCCTTCTCTGGACACACTCAAGCACCTCAATGTCCTTCTTAAATTGAGGTGCCCAGAACTGGACACAGTACTCAAGGTGTGGCCTAACCAGTGCAGTGTCCAGGGGGAGAATGACCTCCCTGCTCCTGCTGACCACACTATTCCTGATGCAGGAATACACCTGAATCTCCGTATTATATTCTCATCAGTAATGTTGCTTGTAGCAACAGGACAAGGGGCAATTGTTTTAAACTGGAGTAGGGTAGATGTTGGATATAAGGAGGAAGTTGTTTACAATGAGAGTGGTAAAATACTGGAACAGGTTGCCCAGGGATGTGGTTGAGGCCCCATCTCAGGAGACATTCAAGATCAGACTTGATGTGGCCATGAACAACCTGATCTAGTTCGAGGTGTCCCTCCTCATTCAGGGGGTTGGACAAGATGACTGTTGAGAGTGCCTTCCAACCCAGTGCAATGTATGATTCTGAGAATTTTGCTGAGGATGAGGGTGCGGTGTGAGAGTGGGTTTGGATGAGGCTGTGTCTTGCCTCTCCTGACCTTGCACTTCTTCGTACTCCTGGAATACAGTATTCAGCTCTGGAGTCCTCAGCACAAGAAGGACATAGACCTGTTGGAATGAGTCCAGAGACTAGCCACAAAAATATTCAGAGGGCTGGAACACCTCTCCTATGAAGAAAGTCTGAGAGAGATTGGATTGTTCAACCTGGAGAAGGCTCTGCAGAAGCCTTATTGAAGCCTTTCAAGAAGACCTGTAAGAAATACAGAGAGAGTATTTCTACTATATGCTGTTGGAAAAGGACAAAGGGTAATGGTTTTAAACTGAAACAGGGTAGTTTCAAATTAAATACAAGGAATAGATTTTTTACAATGAGAATGGTGAAACACTGGCACAGGTTACCCAGAGAGGTGCCATATGCCCCATCCCTGGAAACATCTCAGGTCAGGTTGGACAGGACTTTGAGCAACCTGATCCAGTCAAAGATGTCCCTGCTTACTCTAAGGGGGTTAGGCTAGATGACCATCAAAGGCCTTTTCCAACCATAACTATTCTATGATTCTACAATAAAATGGTTCAGTTTTGCAGCTTTTACCCTAATGTTTCTCCTTGACAATTCTAGTTGAAGCCTGTGGTTAGCACTGCATGTTAAATACTGAAAACTGGCTCTGAAATGACCGATACAAAACTTCACAATATGTGAATTGAAGTGAAAAGTTGATGCTCATCTCTTTGCACATGTTTATGCAGCACAGTACTGGAGCCAGAGAGGAGTTGAGCTAATGAAGGCATCAACATCAAAACAGTCATATTAGTTCCTTTCCCTCCTCTACAGTCCCTGGGGCTAGCACAGTTTTCTTATAAACAGAGCCATTTAATTTTTGGAGAACATTGTGATAACACAGTTACATTGCATCAAGTGCCTGAATTGCCTTGTTCAGAAAAACTGCATGGTAAAATGGTACAGACTTTCCAGCCTTATGTTCTTATCCTTGTTTTCCAGTTATCATCTCTTTTTGGACAAGGGGAATGTGGTGGATTTGCTATAGCTTGACTTTACTGAGGCCTTTGACACCCATGACTTTCTCATTTAGAAACCGAGGACATACATATGGGTTGGAAGAACAGACTAGGCTGCACTACTTGACTTAGCAAGTAATCAGTGGTGGCTTGATGTTTAGCTGCACTCCAGTTACATATAGAGTACCTTAGGGGTTGGTGTGGAGCCCATTTTGTTCAACATGCTCATAACTACTTCAGTGATGACATCCAAGTACATCCTGAGGACTCTTAGTATCCTTAGCAAATCTGGAATCCAAGGAGAAAGACTGATGTTGACTGGTGTGCTTCGGTTCAACGTGATCTTAATAAATTTGAGGATGGGGCCAACAGAAATTGTATGAACTCTCAACTTCTCCTTCAGCAAGGAGAAGGGCAACGCGTTGCACGTGTGGCACAATATCTGCTGCACACCCTAGAAACAGCTGGCTGAGTAGCAGGCTGGCCCCATCGTAAAGAACCTAAGGAACCAGGTATCAGGTTGACTATGAACCAACAGCATGCTTTCATCACAGATGAAGCAGCCTCCTTCCTCAACTCCATTGCAAGGGCCATGGCCAGCATTGCATGGGCTGTTACTATCAACTCTGCTTGGCACTAGCCCATCTGGAACACAGTCCAGTTTTGGGCCTAAAGCACATTATTTGAAGGAGATACTGAAATGTCTGGGATGAAGAGG
Organism: Eubucco bourcierii; assembly: GCA_013396675.1. Lineage (NCBI taxonomy): Eukaryota > Metazoa > Chordata > Aves > Piciformes > Ramphastidae > Eubucco > Eubucco bourcierii. The sequence continues at coordinate 774,488 of VWZE01006346.1, read as the reverse complement.
AGGCCAGAAGGCGATCAAATAGCATCCTGCAGCTATGACAAGGAGTATTACAAAGACCACAGGATCAAATATTTCTTGGAAGTAGGAGATTGCCAGCTGAAGAAGCAGCAATGGCCACAGATTGTCGTGAGAGATTCAAGCTAGAGTTTGGGATGCTAATGAGAGCAGTGGTGGGAGCTTCATCCTTGAATCAGAACCTGAAAACTCCAGTAGGAAATGCATGGTTTAACCTGACCAAGTGCAAGGAATAACTGCTTTGAGATGCAGGCTGAACCTCCAGAGGTCCCACATGACATCCTGGTCACCAAACTGGAAAAACATGGACTTGATGGGTGGACCACTCGCTGGATAAGGAATTGGCTGGATGGTCGAACCCAGAGAGTGGTGATCAAGGGCACAATGTCCACCTGGAGACCAGTGACAAGTGGTGTCCCTCAAGGGTCAGTGCTGGGACCAGTGCTGTTTAACATCTTTGTCAGTGACATGGACAGAGGAATGGAGTGCACCCTCAGCAAGTTTGCAGATGACACCAAGCTGTGTGGCACAGTCGACTTGCTAGAGGGCAGGGATGCCATCCAGAGGGACCTGGACAGGCTGGAGAGGTGGGCCCAGGCCAACCTCATGAAATTCAATAAGGCCAAGTGTAAGGTCCTGCACCTGGGTAGGCACAATCCCAAGCACAA
>VWZE01006346.1:719747-773279 GCA_013396675.1 Eubucco bourcierii | reverse complement strand
CAACCTTACCATTCTATGATTCTATGATTCTATGATTCTATGATTCTAGGTACCTTCCAACCAATATTGGTTGAAGACTATGGTATATTCCTACACATACCTCTCTGGAAAGGAAAAAAAAACCAACTATCAATAAAGGGGGAAAAAAAAAAGAAAAAAAAATTATTATTCCTCCAATTGTCAAGGAGAGTATGAGGGCAGTATATTTTTTCTGCATATTGCAAGCACACACAAGCCTGAAATGTGCCATTGCCAAGAATAGTTCACTTGCCAAAAAGAGAAGAACATGCCACACTCCTGTGCCATAAAGAGAAAAACATGTGATCTTGACAAGCATAGTGTATTAACCTAAGGCTGGCACACTCCTAAGGCAATCCATTTTCTTTTCTTTTGCTTGAATCAAAGGCAAACGTAATTCAGCTCCAAACTACAGCACAGCAAGGATGCGTAACTCACAACATGCACATTGGTGATGAGATTCAGACTGATCTGGCACATTCTATGTTTTAAAATACTCACAGGACAAGGACTGTACAGGCAGATCTGGGATTATTAAATTTTGTTTGATCCTGTGATAGGATTAGAAGTCCAGCTCTAAGGATAAAGGTATGTGCCTGGGTCCTTTGGTCTTCACGGAGGGTGAGATCAGTAATCTAGGACACAGTGATTAAACTTCAGGCTGAAACTCAACTCTTCCTCTGTGAGTAGAGCCTGAAAAATGCTGAGCACCATACTAAATGTCTGCCCCCAGGAAGGTCTAGGCTGGTGGAGAATTTAAGGGTCAGAGATGTTCCATTGTGTAGAAACTGGTATGTGGAGGCATGACAGGGAACAGTGACTCATTTGCTCTAGCACAGAGAAGATCAAGAAGGAGATGGATGGAAACAGAACTTGAAGTTCATTCAAGTTAATTTTTTTCATACTGTTACTTCCCATATTGTTTCTGCTAGATAGAGAAGCTGGTGCTGTAAGAAGCTGGAACACTACATAAAATAGGGTGATAAATAGTAGCAGATCATAGAATACAAAGACTAATAATATAAGCCCTCCAGAGGTGGTGGATAGCTGCTGCAGTATCTGTCCAGTTCTGAGCCCCCCAGTTCAAGAGGGACATAGAGCTGCTTGAGAGAGTCCAGTGCAGAGCCACAAAGATGATTAAGGGAATGGAACATCCCTCTTACAAGGACAGACTGAGGGAGCTTGGAGAAGAAGAGACTGAAAGGTGACCTCATTAATGCTTATAAATATGTAAAGAGTGAGTGCCAGGCTCTTCTTGGTGATGCCCAAGTACAAGGGGCAATGGAGTGGGTCCAGAGGAGGGCCACAAAGATGATCAGAGGGCTGGAGCAGCCCTCCTATGAGGACAGGCTGTAAAAGTTGGGGGTTTTCAGCCTGGAGAAGAGAAGGTTTCAAGAAGGAGGCCTACAGGAAGGCTGGGGAGGAACTAATGACAAGGTCTTGCAATGACAGGGCAAGGGGCAATGGGTTTAAACTGACAGAGGGGAGATTTAGACTGGATGTTAAGAAGAAATTCTTTCCAGTGAGGGTGGTGAGTCACTGGCACAGGTTGCCCAGGGAGGTTGTGGCTGGTCCCTCCCTGGAGGTGTTCAGGGCCAGGTTGGACAAGTGTAATGAAAAGATTCAAAATTAATAATTATATTAATTTTGATGTCCAGGCAGAGATTGTTAATAACTATGAAAACTGTTTATTAACATTAAATCTCACCACAAGACTTATATACAAGGTTCAAAAATGCACGGTTTGGAAATTTATACATAGAGGGAACAGGCAAAACTGGAACACTTTAAAGGCAATAGCATAAGCAAACAATTTTACTGACAGAGAAGGTTTGTGCGGTCACTCATACTGCTTGCAGTTAGTTATCCTGCCTAGCCACTGGATGGACGCAGGAAGCTCCTTTCTGCTTATGGCAGAAGGCAATTAATGGTTATAAGAGGCTTGAAGTATTTACTCACAAAAATATCATGGGACAATACCCAAAGCACATGGTGGGGCTGCTGCCAGGTCAGAAGCTGTTAGAGGCTTTGGAGTTTCCTCAGACTCCTGGGTGCTTCAGATAAAGGAGGCAGACGATCTCTGACCTGGTCCCACCTCTCTTGGCAGCAGGCTCTCACGTGCAGGCAGATGTCTTGCAATGTCCAGTCCCGGCACGGTGTCACGCTGGCTGTGCAGGCTGAACGTGTGGAGGCATCAGAGCCTCAGCTCATGATCAATGCAGTAGTAAGCAGGCAGGATACAATAGCAGACAGCACCTTGTGTTACCTGCTGGTCCCTTTATATCCATTCAGCCCGAGACTAATGGGCCTTTGGACACAGATTAGCCAATCAGGATGGCAGTTTGCCCAGTTTGCTCATATTAGGTGATGCTGGGGCTTTTGTCCCCTTTCCCATGGCCACCACCCCCAGCACAGAAGGAGGGGGGGCATGGGAGCATGCCTGGGCAAACCAGGACATGTACAGGCCCACTTGGCCTTTTTAGGCCTACCACGACAACAAGGCCTTGAGTGACCTGTACTAGTGGGACGTGTCCCTGCCTATGGCAGGGGGTTGGAACTAGATGATCCTTGAGGTCCCTTCCAACCTTAACCATTCTATGATTCTATGGATGGAAGTTGAGGCATAGGAAGTTCCATGTAAACATGAGGAGGAATTTTATTACAGTGAGGGTGACAGAACACTGGAACAGGCTACCCAGGGGGGGTTGTGGAGTCTCCCTCTCAGGAGATATTAAAAGCCCACCTGGATGCATTCTTGTGTGATCTGGCATAGGTGATCCTGCTCTGACAGGGGGGCTGGACTGGATGAGCTTTCAAGGTCCCTTCCGACCCCTGATATTGTGTGATTCTGTGATCTATCTCGCAGATATTGGGGCCTTGTTTTGTTAGACCCCTATGTAGTCACTTTATGTCACCTCTGGTGTCAGTATAACTGTTGTGATCAGACGGGGAAAATACAGGATGTCTTTCTCCTCTGTATCCTACTTCAGTATTATTTCTAGGAGCTTTACTCTACACAGAATTTTTTTTTTGAGAACTGAAGGCCTGTCCTTTTTCTTCCTAGTTATGCAGTATGATTTCAGACCTTACATTCATTCTTACTGCTATTGCCACCAATCTCAAATCAGCCAGAATGCATTTTGCAGCCTTTATGGATCAAAAACCTACAACCATCAAGAATATCTGGTTTTGGAAGACAGTGGCAGTGTCTTGTGAAATTGTTCAGACCTAATGGGGTTAAAATCTGAAAGCCAACATTTGTGTCTGGGGGACATATAAGGCTTTTAGATGTAAGTCTGTGAAATACCTTGTTCCATCTCAGTCACAAATGGGAGTGTTACAACCAGCTTACAAGGTGAGAATGGAAAACCAGGAACATTTAGGAGGTGAAGTTTGATGCTTGGTCTTAGAAAGCAACATTTGCTCTTTGAAAGTCACAGTTACCTCTGAACAGGACAGATTTATGTTCTCTTTCTGGAGTTTGTAGCCCTTGTTCTAAAACTGTGCCCAAGGACACTTCTCTGTATGTTTATTCTAGCATTTGCTTGAGAAAGGGAGATACACATAATTCGGTAGGATTTTATTTTTACACTCTAAATTTTGATTTATTCCTACTTATCTCTTGCAGATACACTCCCTTGGACCCACACATTATAATGGATCTTTATCACTAGCTCTCCATGTGATAATTCTGTCAATCTAAGTCCCTCTATCACTCCACTGTTCCTTCCTTCCCATTATGACCTTTGGAGTGTGACCACTTTATGTTATGTAATTGACTGGAGGCAGTGTCAGCAAAAGGGGATTGATAATTAATTTATATCTGAAAAATTAACATGGAAGAATGTATGGGTAGCAGAGAAAAAGTGTGTTATAGTGAGTACATTTCATTAATACATCTTCTAGGCATTCAAATCCTTTCACATTAAAATATCCTTAACATTTTGTAATTGGGACAATGTACCTCATAGTAGTTTGGCTTTGTGGAAGTTAATTCCTACTGTGCAGTGATCATCAATGTAGTAGCAATGCTCAAAACTTCCTGTCATTAAGTCTCTAATAATTTAACCTTAAGTGAGCTGTATCAGAGGCCTTCTGTGCCTTCTTGTGTTAGAGAAAGTATGACCTAAGCAGTGTCTGGCCTGAGGGATGGGATCATGGCATTAACTAGCATTCCTATAAGGTGATGTGCTGTTGTCACCAAGTGGAATCTGCTGTGAAGTAAAGTATTTTGGGTCACTCCAGCAAACTCAGCTGATTTTTTTTTTTTTTTTTGACATGTCATAACCCTTAGTTTCAATATAAATTAGCAAGAAACCTACTATAAACATTTTCCCTAAGAATATTTTATAATCAGGTTGGTATTTCCTGCCATGAATAATTAAAATTTCAAGTCCTGTAGTTCTGACTTGCAGTGAGACCAAACGGTGAAATGTCAACGTATCCCACTGGATAAAAATGCTTCCTTTCTGAGGTGTGCTTTTGGGGAAATTGAGTGGAATCACATGTATCTGTACTCATGTTTTACACTATTTGTATGCCTTGACACTACTGAAATAATTTAAAAACAGACCTTTCTATCCAGAAGTAAAATTGTCACGTAGCCTTTTGATTCAGATAACAGATGGTGGATGGTATTTATGAGAACAGTTGTTAAATGCTTTATAGTGTGACTCACCAACTGATAGCTGCATATTAATGGAAGTGGACAGCGCTATCACATTTACAAGTGCTGTATTGTTGAGGGAAGCTGGTTGAGTTTGATTTATATGAGCTGTTACCCATATAAGTTCATTCATCTCAAAGTATTCTTTCTCAAAGTATGTTTTTTATGGGGCTAAAACCTGCTAACCTTACTAAAAATAATGAAAAAGAACACGGAATTTTGTTTTGGGGTGGGGGAGGAATGGAGTTCAACAGTTACTTACATGTATTTTTTAGAATGAATTTCTGAGCTCGGTAATAGTTCTAGTTGCTAACTGAAATTCTCTAGAGAAAAATAAAACGTATTTACAATGCTGGTATCAGTATATTATATATTAGTTGTTAACCAGCGCCACTGGAAGGCATTTTTGCCTTTTCCTGGTATGAGTTGTGAAGAATTTTAGGTAGACGTTTTTGTCTGTTTTCACAGTCTTAAAGAAATCATTTTAGGGCAATATGATTGGGCTGAATTAAATTCAAGTGTTATTTTAAAATCCTTGCAATAAGGGTTTTTGATTAAACACTCCATCAGTTATTTCAAGAGCTGGAAAAACCACTGAGACATGCCACACATTTTGTGAAATTAAAAGGATCATGAAACAGGCCTAAACCACAAACCCATGAAAATTATTGTGAAGACCACTATCACTAGTAAAGAACTTACTTTGTTGCCTTTATCTTGTGTTTGTTTAGGGTGCTTTTGTTTGCCTTTGACTGGTTAAACAGCCCTAATGTAAAACAGCCTTCACTGCAGCTTACTGTAGTTCATGTGAATAAAAATAAGCCTACATATAACTAGAATGAAATTGGCAACCTTGTTCTCTCCAGACCCTGCACTGCTCAGACAGACTGGGACCCAAAGGGAATAATCCCTAATGGAGAGAGTTGTACAGAAGATGCAGAGTTTAACCTTTTCCCAGGATCAATAAGGAACCAAACTGAACAAAGTATCAAAAAATACACCAGACAGAGGGTAGCCACAATTGTCCTCTGATTCTTCATTGCCTGTGCAAGAATTTCAGTTATCTGAAGTTGTGACCTGGATTTAGGGGCATCCAAGCAAAGGGGGGCCCTTCAAAAACAGGAGTGTGGGGCAGTGTCAGAGGCTCCAAATAAACTAAGGACAATTTTAACATTTCCCTGCTGCTCCTGTGAATCATCAAACCTTATTTAAACTGGGGATTTTTTTTTCCTCCTTCATCTCCCACTAAGCCTTAGTATAGTGAGATTCCAGTGGGATCTTTAGCAAAGTACTATTTGTGCCATAAGCAACCACCCAGTGTCTGGTGGCAAAGGTTGAAGAGATACACATAGTATTCATGGGATGTTGCAATATAGTTCTCTTTATTCAGATGCCTGTTTGCACTTTGGCTGGAGGTAAGGTAGGGGATACAGAAAGAGAGGTTGTTGCAGGTACTGATCTTCTCAGGTGACCACTGACCTGGGAGCCCACTGCTAAATCCTTGCATGTGACAGGTAATTTAGGCTAGGCTGAAGCTCCTCTAGGCTCTGGATTTCATCTGTGGAGACTCCACCTCTCTGGCAGTGGTGCAGACTGGATTACCAAGTACCTCTAAGCATTTCATCCTGATGTTGCAACCATACAATTCCTTGCACACACATTTATCTGCATGTCCAGGTGACTTCACACAAGTCAATGAATTTACCCAAGACGATGCATTATATATTATTCTGTTTGACAAAAGGAGATGCAAAAGCTTGCAATGTTGAGTTTTCAAAAAATGCATCATTTAAAAAAAAAAAAAAAAGAAAAAAGGACAAATAAAAGGACAGATGCATGAAGTTTAGAACTGGTCAGCTCAAATGCAAATTTGCCTTAAACACTCCTTGATATGGCTTTTCATCCAGCTGCTGCCCTTCTATAAGGAAAAGACAAACTTCCCTCTGCTGTATTTTTAAACAAACAAAATCTGCAAGCTCAACAAAAAAGAGCAGCAAAAATAGAGGGGTTGGAGAAACAGATTAATGAGGGGAAAATACATAGAGCTTGGTGAAGTGGTGGCTCACAGGTGATGTGATAGGTCTACAAATATTTGCAGGTTGTAAATACCAAGGACAGGAATTTAGTATGACAGTCAGGACTAAAAGGAGAGAAAGAAATATATATACTGAGAGTTAAGGAAAAAGACTTGCCAGTGAGATGCAATAGACTGGTAATTAACAGATGGCACACTTGTCACTGCGGCATGTGTATGAGGCTGGATGGAGCAGAATTCTCTTTTGGAGGTTTCACTTTAGGGAAAACAACAACAACAACAACAACAACAACAACAACAAAAGCAGCAGCTGGAGTCTTTTAAAGTTTGTGGAAAGGCAGTGAAGATTTTGGAGTAATGGAGGCAGCATTCTGTAAGCAAATCTCTGCCCTGGCTATACTGGGGAGGTTTCTGCTTGGGCTCTTCTGCATCCTCCTGGCGAAGTCTTAGACTCAACAGAAATACTCGTTTCCCAAGGCTCAACATTTTTTCTCCACTTCTCCCTCCAAAGAGCTGCTGGATAGTGCATCTTCTTCAGCAGCTAAAGGGGGTGAATGTTGTCCCGCAGTGCTGCAGGGCGCAGCTCCAAGGCTGGTTGACCCAGCTCCAACCGATTGCCTGGCCCTGAGTGCAGCACTGGGATCAGGATCAGGCAGGAAAACTTGCGGCCAGCCTTGCCCTAGCCACTCCCAGCTCGGAAACCTCCGAACAAAATGTTCCCGACTGCGAAATGGAAACAAGTTTGCTCCTTGTTGCAGATCTGAAACAGACCTTACACACCCTAAGGACTGTCCCTCTCACTCCTCCCCGCCCCGCCAGTGGCCGCTGAAAGAAATTACTTCCACTGCAGCTCTTGGCTCTTACTGACAAGAGAGTTATTTCCTGATCTGGGTGTGCTGGCCTCAGCCTCTGGAAATGGGAAATTCCACCCTGAAAGCAGCGGGAACTTATTTCACTGACCAGAGTCCTTCCCATCCCAGTGTCTTTCTACAGGAATTATCCTTCTGGGAAACCAGTGGATTCTAGGGGTGGGAAAAGGAGCTCTGACAAGGCTCTTAACCAGTGTGATTACGTTTGCTACAGGAAGAGTGTTGTAAAATGTGCCTTTAGTGAAGTTTTAATCTACTAATCTAGAAGTTAGAAGTAAAACTCATTTATTTAAACAAATAAGTTATTGACAGAGCTAGCAGTTTTAGTTACAGCAAATCCACTCTAACCTATGCTCTGCCTGTGAAAGTGAGGCAATTTGATAGAATAAATCTACTCCTCTGAATTAATAAAGCCAGCACTGAGATCATGAGATGCAAGATGGGGAGGCCTTCGGGTCCTGTGCTTCAGCTGGAAAAAGCACAGTTTTTGCTATGGTGTGTTTACTGCTTTCCCTTCCCAGCATGTTACAACTTGCAAGTATGCTTCCAGGAGTGAAAACAAACCTACAGATATTAGTTCGTCAGTCACCTATGTACGGTCTAATTTTTGACTTCTTGCACTGCATTATCGCAGCTCTTTCAACCTGCAGTAATGTCCATGCATCTTCTCCAGATTCTGCGTGAGGGCTGAGCTTGCAGTATGCTGAGTGCCTGTTTCTAAATACGGTTTCTAAGCAGTTTGAACGTAAATGTTATCAGGTTAAACTGTTGCAGGCAGAAAAGGAGTCCTCTGACAGGCACAGAGGAGAGCTGTGTGCGGGGAGCTTGCACGGCAGAGTCGGGCAGCAGCAGCGGAGAGCAGAGGAGGAGCAAGGATCCCATGGGCAGCTGGACGTGCAGTGAGCCTAGAGTGCGAGCTTTCAGGGAAAGGGAGAAAAACTCAGGTGAGGCTGACCTACTGGCTCCAGAGCACTGCCAACCCTACTGTTACAAGGGGCTGGCAATGCCCAGGACTCTTCCACGGGCATGGTTTTGCAGGAATAAGGTTTGGAATAAAAAGCCATAAAAGGGGTTAGAGCAGCAACTAGCAGAAAAAGCGAAGAAGCATTTAATACAATGCTAAAGGGCATAAGGGCATCTTTTTTTTTTTTTTCTTAAAACAGTAAAAAAATAAGGTAAACAGGAGGGAGTCATATTTTTTGGCCTCAGGCTTATGTCTGGTTTTGGCCTCTGTCTTATGGCTGGTTTTGCAGGACTACTGGCACCGAGGTGGTCTGTGAAAGGCTCTGCCTTTGTTCCCACGGCCAAGGGGGTGCTGAGCCGCTAGCCCTCCATTTCCCCTCCCGCGGCTAGGCAAGGGGCCGAGCAGCCGCGGCTGAGGCACTCGCAGCACCGCGTTACCCTGACACCCGCGTTCCTCTGACACCCGGCTCCCACAGAGCAGATGCTGCCTGAGACCGTGACCGGGGCGCAGGCAGGCGGCTTTCCACATGTGCTTCCAGGGTCTCCCGATTGGTGTGCTCCGCAGAAGGGGCTGGTCCTAGAAGTCAGCTCCTGTGCCGGTGACAGATGATATTTTTATGCAAGAAAACAAAACCAGGATATCTGATAGACTGCTTTATCTTTCCAGACAACTCGGAGCTACAGCTGCAAAGTACGAAGTTTTATGCATAGACTTCGAAACTGTGAGTGGATTTTAAACAACAGTTTTAAACGCTTTTTTTTTTTTTTAAACTTCGTCTGTGTGTGTGCAACTTTGCATGAAGTACACAGATCTGAATAATAACTTTTCATTATCAAGCAGGCTGTTGCAAAATTCTTGTAAGGTGGAGTAATTATTGCTTTGGAAAACTTCATGAAGTGTTAGCTGTGTTTGTGGCTGAACTTATAAATATGTACTGAGGAGGAGGAGGAGGATGCTCTTTGCAGTGAATGCAATTAGTCTAGATGGAAGTGCCTGCAAATTATCTTTTCCACTGGAACATGCGTTTGAACAGGACTAGTGCTGGGGGAGAATCTCACTGGAATTACCAGCAAATGTCAGGCTGGTCTGTGCATCTTTGTCACGGGCATCATTTGATGTTTGCTTGTGTATGGAGTGGGATTAGGTTAAAACCTGCTGTTGCCATTAAGTGGCACTGCACTCTCTAGATGAAAAATCTGTTGGTAGCAGGTGTTAGCAAGCTGGCAAACTAATGCTGATTGCAGGAAATGAGTTTAAGAGAGTATTGTCCACTATGATGCAGATTTGTAGAAACAGTTTTAACAGATATATAGTGCTTACTAGCGCACAGGAGAATCTTTCTTACAGAGATGAAACATTAATAGCTTCCTCTTTCTTGCATGTGCTTGAATAGGAGTAGTGAAATGGTTTTCTGTGGGAGAGCTCTAGAGGTTGATAGTCAGGTCAGGAGCCTGAATCAGAGCGGACAATTTGTGACTCCAGGCTTTTGATGTTTTCACTTTGCTACGGGAATTGGCCAGGATGAAGTCTGCCATACTATGCTGTTACTTTACATACAGTCTTAAGGGAAAAGGGCTGTATGTTGGAATGTTTTTTTGATTCACTTAAATGTTAGTAAAAGTTGAGATACATGTTTGTCATTTCAAGTCCTGTCTGCATTATTCCACAGCTCTTTCTCGCTACCCCAAACAACCCAACAACCTTCCCAATTTAACAAATATTTTCCTTAGAAAGCAAGCAACTTCATGTTTCTCTCCCTCAGCAAGTGTGTTGCATCAGTTTTTACTTTTGTATCCTGGTAGACCCAAGTGAAATTCAAAGGAAAAATTAGTGGCTTGCTATTGCTAGCTAGGTATGGCAGAAATCCCATCCCCAGTGCATCCATCACTGCTTGTTCTCCATCTAGGCATCTCCAGGTCATGCAGCAACAAAACATCATCCTGGTGAGGTGTGGGCATACAAGTGCATTTCTGCTGAATTAGTCAGAGCATGGATGCATACCAACTTTGTACAAGTGGCAATGAGGCAATTCGGTCCATCACCTGATACAAAGTAACTGTCAGTATTTCTTTAACAAATGAACTACTAGAGTAAATCCATACCATTTTCATAATCCCGCAGCACTGGTTGCAGCACTGAGATTACTAAAGGCGGATTTGCAGTATCATAAAGCCGTGGGCTGAGTGAATCTGACTTACTGGAAACAACATAGTGATGATAAATTTCCCTTACCTTCATTTCTTTCCTCTGCCTTTTGTTGATCACTACGAAGGAAAGCAAAACACAGTGTTTTTCCCAAAGCCAACAGAAGAACGCACCCATAGAGAAAGTTGTGAAACTCAAGATATTTCAACCAAAGAGGCCTTCTTAATTGATATGGAGGAAATCCCAAATGTTTGAGGTCGTAACTCAAACTGATAATAAATGTGTAATGAGTGTCCTGTGTTGAACAAACTGCAGTAATTTCATTTCAATAATGTTAGCAATCAATCAGTTCTCTTTCCATTTTCTAAAATAACATGAGAGTTAAACAAACATAAAAAAAAAAAACAAACAAAAAACTAGGCATATAGAGGAATACTTTTCAGTGACTTGTCCTTTAAATACTGATAAAGTCCTTAAACTAAAGGGCTCTATAATCCTTAAAATGTAAAATATTTCCTCTTCATGTGACATAGTATTCTTTTACCTTTCATTTAGCAGGCTTTTCTCTATTAGATATTGCTACCTAAATAGAATGGGCCAGATTTTCAGCTAGGCAAGTGTGAAGAAAGAATAACTTAATTGAAATCAGTGACATGACCCTGGATTCATTCCAGTGCGACCAGAGTTGAAATGTGGCTTCGTATGTGCAGCTGACATCCTCATCGCGTTGGGTGAGGAGGTAAACAAAGAACTACTGCAGTTGTGCACATTGCTAGCAGAAGGATAGCTCTGGTCCTGGCTGCTTCCAACTGTGCTTTCACCTGCAATTTCTTCCAAAAGAAAAGATTAAACAACACAATTTCTCTTCTGTTCCACCAGCTTCAGTTCTATCTCTTCAAACTATGCATGTGTTTGTAGAAAGGTGCTAAATCCAACTACATGCTGTCCACCACATCTTTCTAGCCCTTTGAGATACACCTCAATCAGTAGAGTACATGTATTACTCTATTTTCTTTCCTTCTGCTTGGAAAGATTTTAGGTTTTTCGTGATAACTTTTAGGCTTCTGTTGCTCTTTACTTGTCATGTTGGTTTGGGAAGCTTCGCTTGCTGTGGAAGTGCTGCTGGGACCTCCTGGAAGGCTGCTTCTCCATTCCTAGAAAAAGTTCTGTTTCTGCCTGTTTAGTGATGATAACCACACTGTTCCCATGGCCACCTACCCTGTGAAATAACTCCCAGGTCTTTGTCATGGAGAGGCTAGTGGGGTGCTTTCGCACTATATAGGTGAGACTTCCTTACAACTGCTTTGGTTTTCTTGTTCTGCAAGCTAAAGTAGTCCAGATCTGCTGCCCCAACAAAAGGAGAGGTTTTGTGTGCCTGCCTGCAGACTGTCCTATCTCCTGAAATTCATCCCAAGGCTTAAGATGGCTGTATTTCAGATAGGAAAGCTCATACTGCTGTTGCTGGTCAGAAATGGCTGGTTTATACATCTCTTGCCGCAGCTGAAAAACTGAATTCTGTGATTTTTTCACCAGTAGCAATTCATCTCTGTTAGCTGGAAATGCTGAAGCTACAAAAAGATCTTAAGTGGAGGACTCCACATAGGGTCTAGGGTGAGGCTGGTTTCCTGGTTACTGTGAATGAGAAACAAAACCATGGTATGTTCAGATTTTAAGGAGTTCATTCCAAAGTGCCATCCACTGTGGGGATTTCCAAGGACACTCAAGTCTCTAAACATACAGCATCACCAGGGAAAAAATACCAACAAAGCCAACAGGCAGGGAGGGTGTCCTTCTTTGGTGCTTCACAAGTTCCTAGAATGAAGTGTGCTCATATCTGCCACTGAAGTGGAGATTAATTGAAGCTATGTCTCAGATGAACTGTAGCTCAAATAGTTTCTTTTTAAGTACTTTTTATCACTATTCAGATATTTTTATGTTATGTGGACACATTCTCAACAGCAGCATTTTATCAGTCAAAAATTATGTACTAAATCCTGTCTGCATAGACACGAGGTTGACCTGTGACACAAAATATTCATATTGTGCATGCAGCCTAATTACATTTTTTTCCTAAAGATTTGGATAATTTTACCAAAACTTGAACTTTATAAATTTGTATCTTTTTTATATATTTAGCATTCTGTTGCAGCTGGTGCCAATGACAAAAATGTATCACAGGCTGTTACTTGGGAATAAGTAGTTCCAGGAAATTAGAAATAAGTGTCTGATATTTTCCAAATCAATACACTGCATCCACAAATGCATTTGGAATATTTGTTGTGCAGTTAGTCAATAAGGGTTATGAAAGAGATGAAGCAGAAGAAGAGAAGCAGTGCCTTAACACATACAGTTCAAGGTTTGTGAATCTAAGAAATAACACCTTGTCTGCAACACAGCCAATATCACTGTTTTTTCAGGGCTGAGAAGTATCACAATATAGTCTCATAAAATCTTTGTGAAATTGGGGCCTTTAGTCACCTGAGAGAAGCTGTCCAGAAGCAATGTGTGAAAGGAAAGGAGTTACAGGGCAAAGGAAAACACTGTAAAAACAGACTAGTGCTAATACTGCACAAATCTTTCTTAAAGCTGAAAATGAGAAAGCACCGAAGCTGGCAAGGGGAAAGATGAGGGTATGAGTAAGAGTCATGTACCTCTGATGTTGTTATTTACTCTTTGAGCTATGGATTTCATGCCTTGGGGTGAATGATTAATATTCTGTTTTGAAGACAAATTAAGTTACTTTAATTAATGCATAATACATTGTTTTGAAGACAAATCAAATTACTTTAATTAAATTACTGATTGTGGGCTCTCAGAAAAAGAAAAAAAAAAAAAGGTGTATCCATGTGTCAAATGTAGGTGCGTATCTGTATTCACACGCTTTTAAGGGCAGGAGAGAGGTGCTTTGCTGAGCAACCCAGATCATGAACTCTCTGGCTCTTTTGAGAAAACTTGGAAGGATCCCAAATGCAGTTGACCCCAAAATCTTTACAACCACAACTGGATTTTTCAGCACTTTCAGTGTCACCACATGTCCTGAAATTACATCAGTGCCAGTGGCATATGAGGCCATTACAAAAACCTCTATATTATTCAACAATTTATGTATCATACCATATTAGTCTGATTTAAGTTTCCCAGAGACTCAAATATCTAACAGAACAATACATCAATAGGATGCTTTCCCCTCTCCCCCTTTTGGAAAGAAAGGAATTAGATGTAGAGAGGAAAAAGGAACCCAAGGAATAGTTTTGCTTTGATTTGGAAGTTAAAAGAAAAAAAACCAAACAAACCTTTAACAATAAATAAAGGTATTTAAGGTAGAGGAGTTACAAAGAGGTATAGGGAAGGGAAAACAAGATACAAAAATATATATACAACCATATTGATGGCAATGGATGGAGGTAGATTCAGGAAAGTAATGGTCCCACCATATGGTAGGATAGCCACTTGGCAAAACAGGAGCAGCGGGAACAAGGGTGGTGCTATCAGGCAGGCAGAGACGGCAAAGAGAAAAAGAAACAGGAAGTTCCTTTGGTTTTATGGGGATCTGGACAGGAAATGGGAGTGGGCTAACCTCTACACCTGGGGTCAGGTTCAGACCACCCTCAGGAGGATTAACTCTTTACACATACAGAGCCAGCAACTGCTATGCTTTAACTGATATCTGTCCCTCTATGAATATAGAGTTAACAGTTCTTTCCCTAGCTCATTATTGCAGTGATGCAAATAGAGGAATTAAGTATATTTTAAACAGGGGACAGTCATGAGCAAACCAGTGGGACTAACTCTAATATTTTGGAGATAACCCAAAAAAAAAAAGAAGTTTGAAAATAATTTTGGATATTACCTGTCATCATGTCAAGCTGAAACATTAAAAATCACAATCCATATCTTTATAGCTTGAGAAATATCTTTACATCTTTATAACTTTACACTTACTTTCATGTCCTTATACCTATTTTTATTACCCAGCAGAATTTAGGCTCACCTAGTTCTAATTTGTGCAAACAGAACTGATCTTTTGTGCAAGGTAGGATTTTAGCCTTGTAGTTAACCAAGAAAACGCATCTCAAAAGAAAATCCAGGCAAATGGAATGGAAAATAGTTAAAACAAACAAACATTCATGATTTTTAAGGACATGGTGAAGTTTTTAATGGCTACCTGGATCAGAATCCAGTTTTGCGTTAACGCAGTGTTGCAAATTCACAGATTCACATATTGCATCAGATTGTAAGGGACCCACAAAGACCATCTTGTCCAACCCCCCTTCAGTCAGCAGGGACACCTCCAACTACACCAGGCAGCCCAGGGCCACATCAAGTCTGATCTTGACTGTCTCCAGGGATAGGGCCTTAACCATGTCTCTGAGCAACCTACTCCAGTACTTTACAACTATAATTGTAAAGAATTTCTTCCTTAGTTTTAACCTAATCTAGCCGTCTCCTAGCCATTGTCCCTCATCCTATCACTACAAGCCCTTCTAAGCAGTCCGTCTGCAGTCTTCCTGTAAGTCCTTATCAGATATGGAAATGTATAAGATCTCCCTGGAGCCTTCTCTTCTCCAGACTGAACAACCTCAATTCTTTCAGCCTGCCTTCATAGGAGAGCTGCACCAGCCCTCTGATCATTTTTGTGGCTCCCCTCTGAACCCACCCTAGCAGATCCATGTCTCTCTTGTGTTGGGAGTCCCATTGCTGGACACAGTACTCCAGGTGAGGTCTCACCAGAGCAGAGTGACAGAATTGCCTCTCTCAATCTGCTGGCCACATTTCTCTTGATGCAGCCCAGGATGTGATTTGACTTCTGGGCTGGAAACACATTGTTGGCTGATGTCCAGGGCAGGGCTGATCTCAATTTTATCATCCCCCAGCCTGTTTTGATGGAAGATTTGCCTGACCTAGGTGCAGGACCTTGTGCTTTGCCTTATTAAACCTCATGAGATTTTTCCTCAGCCCATCTCTCCAGCCTGTCCAGGGCCCTCTGGATGGCATCCTGTCCTTCAGTCTTACCAACCATACCATTCAATTTGGTATCAGCTACAGGCTTGCTGAGAGTGCACTCAAGCTTGCTGTCTGTATCATTGATGAAGATATTGAACAGCAGTGGTTTCAGTACAAACCCTTGAGGGACACCACTTGTCACTCATCTCCATCCACACATCGAGCTGTTGACCACTACACTTTGTATATCTGTACATCATCCAATTCCTGTTCTGCTAAACAGCCCACCTATCAAATCTGTATCTCCCCAGTTTAGAGAGAAAGACCAGGGAGTGGGGGGGCTGGCATGTCAAAGGCTTTACAGAAGTCCAGGTAGATGATACCTTGTCCACTGATGTAGTTACACCACTGTAAAAAGCCACTAGGTCTCTCTTTAGGGGCCTTAATCCTGAGTAATTTCTGCCTTTGAAACATTCTGCACCAAAGCAACAATGACAGCAACTGCACACACCTCAGACTGGGGAGGAAAGATAATGATCCTCTGTGATCCTCTGCCCCTTGTATCAAGAGAGCTATTTCAGAGATTGCATTTGCTGGGGTTAACATTTAAAACATTGCAAAATACCGTGAGAGCTGTGATACCAATATAGGATCAGGTTATCAGTATCAGCACAGTCCAACATGCCTGAACACAAGTGTCAGCGCTGAGGATGTCTGCATTCTTGGTATTTCATCCTTTTAATTGCAATAATATCTGGAGGTTAAGCTCTACTGTGCCAGCTGTGCATAGTCCATGGCAGTACACCTACACGGTATGTCTGCACTCCAATAGGTTCAGCTCTACTCACAAAACGCTACTGATGACCTCAGCTTTGAGGTAGTTTAAGCAACCCTGCCTGGCTGTGGGGCAGAGGTAGGTTATAACCCTGTCTGCGTTTGGTGCTAAGTCTGAGACCTTACTTGACTGCTGTGTTGGTGCTTTACACTACTAGCCTGGAGGCATGAGAAAAAAAC
The DNA here is from genome assembly GCA_013396675.1 of Eubucco bourcierii. Taxonomy (NCBI): domain Eukaryota; kingdom Metazoa; phylum Chordata; class Aves; order Piciformes; family Ramphastidae; genus Eubucco; species Eubucco bourcierii. Next base: position 756,624 of record VWZE01006346.1, on the reverse strand, counting down.
ACTGTCAGGAATATGTGGGTGTGAATCCCTGCAGGCTAGGGAGGGACAGCACCACATCCTACCATGTCTATAGCAAGTGCACTCACCCATGAAAGCATTGAAAGGGCTCCAGGAGACACAATCACTGCTCCCTGCCATCCACCCCTGATTTTAGTGAGAGGGGTTACAGGGTATGCTGTGGTACTCCTTCCTGAAGCAGCTTCTCAAGCACTGTGTTGTCCCTTGGGCACCATTGCGCTAACTTATGACATTGGCCTTCCAAGGAGCTCAGGCACCAATTTCAGCACCTTAAGTTATGCTGCTAGAATCAGGCCCGGTAATGCCCCAGGTGGGTATCCAAGTCAAGCATGCTAAAACTGACCCAGCATTTCCAAGCAAGTAGGTAAAAATAACATTTCTTCTCCTGCTCTCGGCTTTTGCTATCCTCATCCCAATGTGCATTAAACAAACATACAGATGTTAGCAGAAAAGGATGCCAAAGGGCATCCTTTTATAGAAGTTATTTGCACACACAGCTCACATGTAGTCAAGAGCAATCTCTTCAAATGCTGCCAACTTATCTACCCAGAATAAAGCAGAGAAGTGTGTGCCTCTTCCAAGTCCTCAGTACAGTTTCATGCTGCTCTTCTTTGGGGTACAAAGACCTTATCCATTGCCCCCTTTATACATTTTGAAGTTGTCTTCTATTTACGTTTTTCCCCCAGAACCTAAATTGCCAAATGCTTCTGAGAAACATCTCCATGGAATTGAGACGCTGCTCCAAACTCTCTGCAAATGTAAATTAACTAATCCTGTAGGAGTAATTGACAGAAAAGTAATTTTCCTTTATCATGACAAACAGTATTTCAGTATGAGAGTAATGACTACAATTTAAGCAGCTACGAATTGTGTGTTAGGGAGCTCTAGGCCTGAATATTGTTCACAATGAAATTTAAATTGCATTTTTTTCTGCACCTATGTGTTTCTAAATAACATTTCAGTTACAACCACAAGAGTCAGTTTTTGTCACCAGTTTCTTATTGTCACTGACAGTAGAAATAAAGCATCTAGCTATCTGATAGTGCAGTAAATAGAGGTTAAAATACTCTTCATTACACTCAAAACTTCACTAGAAATGGAAATAAACTGGAACCCTAGATCCAGCCATGACATGAGATGTAAATGCCTTGAAAGTCTAAGCTTTTAGCAGCTTGGATGATAATAAAAAAAAAAAAAAAAGGAAAAAATGCAAGGCTTCTTGAACTCTAATGAGAATGATACCAGTTTCTGGCACAATCCTAAGTCTCAATCTACTTGACAACTGTATTTAGATGCAGGACAGTGAATAGCTTGATATGTTTTGTAGTAGCTTCCAGAACATGCAGAATCCTGTGCACTCCTGTGTACTGTAAGCTCTACAGCTTTTAGTTATATGTAATGCACTCTGTGCTTGCATCTGTAGTGCGCTTGCATCTGTAGTGCAGTAACCTCCTTGACCGTGCAGAGAAGCTGAAATCCTTTATTTACAGTTAGCTTGTAAGACTGATCTCTCTGTGAATAAGGGATAACCAAGGGACAGTCCTGCTTGTGGTTTTGATATGACTCTTTCTGCAACTCCTCAGCATGGTGAGAGTACAGCAGAAATCCTCTCGACCATGGCAGATTTTCCTGGAGGGGTGGAGCTCAGGGTCTGGCACCTGTTCTTTACTTGTATTTTACTGTGTGTGGACATGAAATCTGTGATGTCATTTCTTAACAACATCAGAACAGGTTAAGCTGTGGCAGTCACAACCACTTCCACACTAAGTTTTATAGATGGGGTAAGCACAGGATGTTCTTTTCCTTCCATGGACTCATTCTGGAGCTGTAGGTAGTAGAAGTAGACACATCTGCAGTGAAAGTGTGCTGATCTCCAGTGCTCTTCCTCTGGCCCTGGTGCAATATACACATGCCCAGAAACTCTCAGCTTTTTGGAATTGCTTTGTGTGAGAAATGCAGTGTTACCTAGCAACTCAATATGAGCAAGCAGTGTGCCCAGGTGGCAAAGAAAGCCAGTTACATCCTGGCTTGTATTAGAAATACTGTGTCCAACAGGAGTAGGGAGGTGATTGTCCCCTTGTACTCGGCTCTGATGTGGCCACACCTTGAGTGTTGTGTTTAGTTTTGGGCACTTCATTACATGAAGGACGCTGAGGTGCTGGAGCGAGTGCAGAGGAGGGCAACAAAGCCAGTGAAGGACCTGGAAAACAAATCTTATGAGGAGTGCCTGAAGGAGCTGGGGCTGTTTAGCTTGAAAAAGAGGAGGCTGAGGGGAGACCTCATTGCTGTCTACAGCTACCTGAAAGGATGTTGTGGAGAGGCTGCTGCTGGTCTCTTCTCAGAGGTAATTAGTGTTAGAACAAGAGGGAATGGCTGCAAGGCATGACTGGGTAGATTTAGACTGGACATTAGGAAACAAAAAAAAATCACAGAAAAAGTGTTAAGGCACTGGAATGGGCTACCCGGGGAGATGGTGGGGTCACCAACCCTGGATGTGTTCAAAAGTAATTTGGATGTGGTGCCTGGGGATATGGTTTAGGGTGAACCTTGTGGAGTAATGATAACAGTTGGACTTGATGATACTGAGGGTCATTTCCAACCTGAATGTTTCTGTGATTCTGAAGGAGAGGAGTGCAATGACATGTTTTCTGTGTATAGTTAAAATATATTTTATTGTTCTACAATTGAGCCATTGCCCTCTAATTTCTCACTGTTTTTACAATATGTGAGTCCTCAAGAGAAGACTTCAACAAGGAAAAAGAATGTGTGGAGGTAGGGGTTGGTAAAGCAGACATAGGAGATGACATCAAGAAATGCAAAGCAGACAACCATTGCTGTACTACGTCTATTGGCTAGACTAAATGGAAATGAGCATCTATTACATTTTTATAAACCAGGCAAAAATAATCTTAGGTAGAGATAAAGTAGCCTTGGTGTAAACACAAGCTCTGCTGCATGGTCTCCTGTGACAATGGCATAATTAAATCACAAAGAAATTTTTGTTGCAGTCCGTGACTTTGCTAGCATAGTCATGTATGGTCCTACACCTGGGTAGGCACAATCCCAAGCACAAATACAGGCTGGGTGGTGAATGGCTGGAGAGCAGCCCTGAGGAAAGGGACCTTGGAGTCTGGGTTGATGAAAAGCTCAACATGAGTCTGCAGTGTGCACATGCAGCCCAGACAGCCAACCGAGTCCTAGGCTGCATCAAGAGAAGCGTGGCCAGCAGGGCAAGGGAGGTGATTCTGCCCCTTTACTCTGCTCTCGTCAGACCCCACCTGGAGTACTGTGTGCAGTTCTGGAGCCCTCAGCACAGGAAGGACATGGAAGTGTTGGAGCGGGTCCAGAGGAGGGCCACAAAGATGATCAGAGGGCTGGAGCAGCTCTCCTATGAGGACAGGCTGAGAGAGTTGGGGCTCTTCAGCCTGGAGAAGAGGAGGCTTCGAGGGGACCTGATAGTAGCCTTCCAGTATCTGAAGGGGGCCTACAGGAAGGCTGGGGAAGGATTATTTACAAGGTCCTGCAATGACAGGACAAGGGGCAATGGGCTTAAACTGGCAGAGGGGAGATTTAGACTGGATGTTAGGAGGAAGTTCTTTACAGTAAGGGTGGTGAGGCACTGGAACAGGTTGCCCAGGGAGGTTGTGGATGCTCCCTCCCTGGATGTGTTCAAGGCCAGATTGGATGGAGCCTTGAGTGAGCTGTACTAATGGGAGGTGTCCCTGCCTATGGCAGGGGGTTGGAACTAGATGATCCTTGAGGTCGCTTCCAACCTTACCATTCTATGATTCTATGATTCTATGTATGCAAGATGGAAAAAGTACTCTGATGTTTTTAATGGTCCTCACAGGAAAACAGTAAACTATCTAAAAGATCAGTGAAAGAAAAAGACAGTCTGAAATAGCAACAAAGAGATAAATGAGTGATTTTGTACATGCAGGACTGTTCTGTAGGTTTTTTTGCTGGCGTCCCTAACACTGTCTTCTGTTCCTCTAATCCTTTTTTACTATTCTGTAACTTCAGAGAGGTACAGATATCACAACTGACTAATGCCTGTGAAGGAGCAAAAGAAATAAATGACCTAAAGATGCTGCCAAAAAAGCGTAAGACCATGATTAATGGAAGAACTAGTTTCATGTGACAGCTGGTGAGAATTTACCATGAAAAAAAGAAATATTCAATCTGAAAACATACACCTTGAAACTGGTTGTAATTGAAAGCCGCTACAGTGGAGCAAATTGGAAAGCTTTTAATGGTGGCTACGATATTTTGTCTTTAACCGAGACCTGCATATTGGCTTCAGTCTGAGAGTAAATATTTTGAGTCAAGAATTTTTTGATAGAAATCTATAATTACCTTTGCAATATTGCTGGTATCCATCTATTTAGCAAAGACTCTGACTTTATTAGCTATTTAATCATCTGAAATACTCTATTACCAAGTGTTCAAAGAGAACAATGTCTCTGTCAGATTCTGCAGCTGTGGCGTTGTGTGTTTAATAACCTCTTATGTTTCAGACTCTGTAGAAATTAGTCACTGAAGCCTCACTTCTTTTAATCAATCCCTAGATTAAAGATATGGCCAAACTAAATCTTTCTTTGAAGCTAGCTCCACAGAGTTTTCATCTTCACCTAAGACTTAGATTATCTCAGAGTCTCTGTCAGCAAATGGTGCTACTCCAAAATGTTTTAAAAGTTGTGATTTTAAGGTCACATTCAGTGGGAGCAGTGTTGCATAACTGCTGGTGGCAGGCCTTCAGAGCCATGGCAACAACATGTGATGAACCTCTGAACTGCCAAGATGATGGAAATAAGGTTCACCTTGTAGAAGGGATGCAGCTCTGATGTAAATGGCAGTAACTGACACTCAGTCCCTCTCCCCGTTTCTCCATAAGGCTGCTTGCTGAAGGCAACATCAAGCAATGTAACTGTGGCTTGGGGGAATATTATCCTCCATGCTCTGGCCAGCTCCGTGCCTCTCCTCCAGGAGACACTAGGAGACAGAACTGCAATGGGAAAGTCTCCAGAAGTTTGTCAGGGCTTAGAAAGAATGCAAAACTATTGGAAACTATGTACATGATTCTCCTGGTAGAGCTGCACCCTTAAGTAAATCCCACGTTTCTTCTTTTCTGCACGCAAAGTGTCTCTGGCCAAGTTAGTCAAGGAGGCTGGCCTTTATTAACTATGTTATTTGGGTAACAGCTCTAGGACTGAGTCAGATTCAACAGCATATAGAGCTGAGAGAGCCAGGAAAAGCCCAAGCCTTGTAATACAGCATAGTAAAGAATGTGAAACACTGGGATTCAGAACAGAGAGGGCAACTAAAGCTAGTAGTATTTTCAAATAATGAATTATACAGCTGAAGAATGAAATAACCTTGAATCTAACTTATTCCTCCACCACTGCCGTTCTCTCCATTGCATTCCTTTGCCATGAGTTCAGCCAGTATCATCTCCCCCATTGCTGATTCCAGATTAAGCTAGCTGAAAGGCATGGAGTACAAGGAAAATGCTGCTTTTCACAGGTTGCACACCAAGACTGCTTAGTGGGTTTCCCAAGCATTAGGACTCCAGGGACCTGAGATTTGGCTTACAGATGGTCAGGGAAGGTTCTGCAACTGCCTGGAGGTGGGAAAACAAAACAATGTTTTTATTTTTACATTGTTAATGAGAGAGCAGGGTGGGTCTCTACAGCTGGAAAGACAAAGGGCGAATAGAAGTCAGGGCTATTACACAGATTGAACAGATGTCTCCTAGCCTTCCTGCAGATGATGGTAATGAGAGCAAATAGACCTTAGCCCTGCCCATAGCAAAAGACTTCCTATAATAGGAGGACTTCACTTTACAGTGATACTCAGAAAACTTCACAGTCCCAGTTTTCTCCAAAGTTGCCTGCACTTAAGGCTGGAGAAGGTGAGATGGCAATAAAAAAATAACAGGTAGAAACAGAACAAAGATGTAGAAATAAAAATCTAGAAATTCACCTAACTACTGTCGGATAAGCATGAGCTACAGTGCACCATAACAGAAATGGGTATCAAGGAAGGGTCTTGAAGATGAGTTTACTAGGTTAGGTAAGTCAAAAATTAGAAGTTAACCATATTTAAATATAATTTAATTTAAAACTATGTTTAAAATGTACTGGATTAACCTCAAATAGGAGGGGATGGAAAGCAAAAGAGGCAGATGACAGACTGCAAGGTGAATCTGCTGCTGTTAGTGGTGCAAAGTGAGGAACAGTCAGCCACATAAGCTGTAAGATTTGATAGTAAAGGTGAGTTCACAGGGGAATACATTACAGGGAGAAAAAGAAGTCTGTGTCTGTGGAGAGAAAGGGAGAGGATCTTCTGAAACCAGGAGGCAAAAATATGGGGGTTTTAAATGGATTTAAATTAGGCAGTTCAGAGAGTGTCTCAATATTGCAGTGAGAACGGGATGCAATTCTAACATCACCAAGATCTGTCCTTCATAGATTAAGACAAGCACATAGTTAGCCTAGAGAGAGAGGCTGTTGTCACAACAGTGGTAAAATGAAGGGCAAGCATGCCCAAGTGTGGAACCGGATAAGTCTCCAATCATCCGGTTCTGGCCTCTACCATCATTAGCACCTATTGCTTGCCAGAGTGAGAACTTTGTTACTGTTTTGGCTTTATATATCTCTTAGCAATCCAATGCGTAATACAGACATCATTATTATTTTCTTTTCACAGCCAGTGTTCTAATTTCTCTAATTAAAATATTCCAATTAGCCTCCAACTTGCACACTAAGCAATATCTTAAAGACACTAGCATTAAGCATGTTGGTAGCCCATCTAATAATGAAGGGCAGTCCACATTATTTTAGTTATTTTCTTTAGGAGGAGTGATCTGCTTTTTGCCTTCAGGTAGTGCCTTTTGCCTTCCTGAGTCTGGTTCCTGCACATTCTCAAAACCTTTGCATTCTATCCAGCCTTTTCCAATTGCTAGAACATTTTCCCTCCTTTTTGCCTCCTGGATCTTTTTTCTGTGCTGGCATGTGTTGGTGCCTAGTGCAAGCATTATCATACTGACTATGACGTATTCTCTGAATTCAACTTCTTCTTTAAAGCACTTTAGTTTGGGGCAGCCCTCCAGGGAAAATTGCCTCTTGTGCTGTTGTCTGCTTCATTTCTTCCAAAGCACATCCTCACCCAGGTTCAAGCACATCTGTTTCACATCTCCATTATTTGATGTCACTTCTCAGCCCTTCCCTCTTTTCTCCTTCCTGCTTCATTGTTTTAATTCTCCGTGCTCATCAGATTTATGCTGTCAGCTCTACCAAAGCTATTTGGCCCAGTTCTCATCCAAATCATGGAGATTTACTCCAAAAAGGTGGAGAAAGAGGAGTTAGTCTGATGTTGCTGATACACCAGGATCTGAATCTGAGACTCAGATTTCTTTCAATAGCATGCATGGCACTGGCAAGATCATCAAATAATGACTTGCTTTCATTTAAGTGCTCAATACTAATGTAAAGTGTTTAGAGGATGAATTCGGGGGGCGGGCGGAGAAACACAAAACAAAACAAAAAACCACAAACCTTCATATTATGATTATCTGTCTAACAAGTGATGTCACCTGGCAAACAGGAGTCACTAGAGAAGCTCCTGACAATAGAGTCATAACTAGGAACAAAATGGTATTCCCTGTTGTGTAAACCATCAAAAGAACATGACAGACAGGCTAGCCTCCAGCAGACTACAGCAGGGAAGACTTTGAAGACTAAATTTCTTTTGCAATGTGTAAAAATCTTTTGAAACTTCCTATCTCATAAATAAGGAGACTGGTCATTGCTACCTGAAAGATGCAAAGCTACAGGGAGAATAGCATAAATCCTTCATTTCATCAAGAACAATATATTTTTCCATCAAATACAGCTTGAACCTTCCTCAGAACTTATTTTTCATCTGATATTCAGCTCACCAAAGCTACATTTTCTCAAAGCATCACACCTTGGCTGAAAAAAAGACTGTGGCTTCTTGCCAGATAAAATGATTTAAAGATATTTGTATGCTTACTTGACTTGCTTTGAATGGAAGTAACTGCTGTGTTTTTACCATCAGCTTCTTACATTCCTGCAGTGAGCTGCTTGTTATGCTCTAGGTCTCCCCAACTCTTTGCTTCCACAGGTTAGGGGACACTGAAAAAATATGTAACTCTGGAGCATGGTGACAGCTTCTGCAAAGCATGTAGTTGACTGGTGCTGATTTGAGCAACAATGGCTCAATGACAGATCTTAGTCATGTCCCCAGAGGCTGCCCAGCAATGCCTGCTGGGGAAGCCCTGGCCAGTGACACCTTGTGCACGTCTGACTCACAGGCAGGAGGGAGAGCCTCAAAAACTGATGAAATCCCCTGATTGAGATACCCACACAGCTTTCTTTCATAGGACAGAGTGGAAAGAGAGAAGAGATACAAATAAGGGCTTGTAAACCTCCATAAAAGAACACATAAATGCTTTTTCTGAAGCTTAGTTGTCTGCTTAGTGCACTCGTGCAGCTTGGGGAACTGCAGCAAAAAAAAAAACTGTAGGTGGCAATCACCTGCTGACCATACGTGCACATTTTCTTGTAGGCTGCTCCCTGGTGACTGCCATTGTCTTCTGCTGTGATACGTGGCTCAATTCTTTTCCCAGCCACATTGCTGCTGTCAGAAGATGACATCAGTAAAGGAAATCAGCTGTGAACTGACACAGGCATAACACTGACAGATATGAAAAATATTTCAAAGCCATTCAGCATCTCCTCTATTCTGTGTGGATTCTTTTCTTCTGGCCTTTCATGGTCTCTTTGACCTTGCCATGTGTCTGTGAGCTGCTGACACTTTCAACTGTGAGTTATGGCAGAAGTTATGGATCTGTGCAGTCCTGTTTTATGATGATGATTTATCATTTGTATTATGGTCATGCCTAGAGGCCTCAAGCAAGATCAGGGCCTCTTCGTGCTAGTCACTGTATAAACATGTATTAGGAGACAGTCCTGCTCTGAAAAGATCACAAAAGGTGGGAGGAGGAACAGAAACCCAGAGATATGAAAAGCATTCCCCATAGCAACCCAAGGATAAGTGCCAGGGCAGGGAGCAGCAGTGCTTGTGTCCCCTGGCTCCTGCTTGCCTTTGTCTGCATTGGGTTCTGTCATCTGCTGCTTCTCCACATCCTTCTTTCCAACAGCTTTGCAGGGGATGGTACATTACTGCTTCACTGTGCCTCTGCCTCTGGCCTGAAAGCAGGCACACTGTGCCAGGAGGCACATCTCTGCCTTCTCCACATGGATAGTGCAAGTGCATTGCAGTGGTGCCTGTGCAGATCACTATGCCTGTCTCCAGAAGTGGTTTTTCATCACTGAGCAGGCAGTCATTGCTACCAGCAGAGCCATTGGTTACCACCTCCAGACTGAGACCGAATAGCTTCATTCCTTTTTGGAATAAAATAAAACAGGTAATTTAAAATTATTGCTATCTTCTGTATGGATCTAAGATACCTTTGGTGAACAGTAAGATTGGCAATGCAGTAAACTGGAAGCACAGAGATATACTATGCAGTAGCTGCTTCCTACCTCCACTTTTGGGGCTTAGATCTCACTTCTGGCTATGTTTAAATGCTATCCTTATTCTGCCTTTGCAGCACTGAGGAACAATTTGAAGGCAATATTTTTAATCCTTTTGTAGTTGTTATTATACTTGGTATTATGACTACAGCTATTCTCTACATACAAAAATGCAGTTACCAGAGCTTAACCTGAAATCTGGGTGTGTGGACTAGGATCGGTCCTGTGCTAATATGAATTATACATTGGATATTGCTTTGAAAACACTGTGAGCTAATTCTCCTGAAATGCAAAACTGTATATAGGACAGAAAAATGAGATGCAGACTTGGCCCAGAGATTTTTCAGAGGAAAATCCCAGACTGCACAGAAATACTTGGTTATGCCCTTTAGAAAATCAGGGAAATAAAAATACCTAGAGAGATGCTCAGCCTCACACTGCTGATAGGAGTACCAAAACAGCAGCCAAGAGTAGGCAGACACACTGAAATTATATTAGTATGACAGGTAGGTAGTAAACTATGGGGTCCTAGTGTGCTGTGAGGGCCTACAGGAGACTCTGATGCTGGTTAGACTCCAAGGCCTGCAAGAAGAAGTGGAAGGTGGTGCTTTCAAAGAACCTGAAAGGTGTGAACTGCATCTAAGGGGAATGGAAATAATTTCTACTATGCCAGCAAGGCCATTGTCTGAGCCACAAAAGGGGGCAACTTGCCCTTCAGAGAGTTTCTGTAATGAGGAGCAGAGAATAGCACAACTTTTAACCCCAGGCAGATGTCTTGCAACATCTGAGCTATCTTGTGATACTTTTATGACAGAAAGTGCTTACTTCAGCTAAAACAAATACATCCTATATCAGCTTAATATGCTCCCTCTCTGGAAGTGTTCAAGGCCAGGTTGGACAAGGCCTTGAGTGACATGTATTAGTGGGAGGTGTCCCTGCCTATGGCAGGGGGTTTGAACTAGATGATCCTTGAGGTCCCTTCCAACCTTACTATTCTATGATTCGATGATTCTAATATCAACATCAGCTTAATATTAACATTGCAACTTAATATTAACACTGCAGCTTAATAGTAACACTGCAGGTAGGGCCAGACAGACATTTTCTATCTTCTGAATCTTCAGTGTAGTTCAAGAGTACAGCAAAGAGCTGTAAGACAAATATATCCAGGAGTGTTTGCAAAACATAGGAATTCCTCTTTTCCTCTTGGAGCCAGGGAGTGTCCAAACTTCACAGCTCCACCTGCATCTTTCCCAGGCATGCTCCACCAGTTGTTGTGTATTTGCCTGTCTGACTCTTCTCTCTTCATTATACAGTTTGGCCTATACTGATTTTATCTGCACGAGACTATTACCACATCATGCTACAAGGAGTGGAGGCTTTTCCCATTAATGTGTTTAGAATGAAATTTCTTTTGCCACTTAATAAATTTATAGGGAAGCAAATAACATCACAGTAAGCAATCTCTGTATCAAGCCCATTCTCCAGCAAAGCAGTCCACCAATTCCTAGTTCCTCATCCTGCACAGGACCTTTGCTGCTGTTCAGTTCAACTCCATGCTTCACTTTTGTTTATTTGTTTGTTGCTTTGGTTTGGGTTTTTGTTTGGGAAGGTTGTTTATTAGTGTGTTTGCTTTTTAATCTCTAAAACATACACAGTGGGTGGTTGCTGTCCTTCTTCACAGTCAGTCCAACCACTGCCCTGTATCTCAGCACAGATGCTGCATGTGTTACATACAGCTCTGTGCACTGATGGAGAAGGAACTCAGCCCCAAATGAACCACTGAACAAGTCTGCTCTCACCAAACGTACGTTTTTATACCTTGTCTGTGTGAGACAGCTATTGACAGACAATCCTAGCACTTCTGTCTGGTTTTCTTTTCCCTCTGCTGTCAGAGATATAAGGGTGATCTAAGCTTCTTCAGGTGTGAGATGCAGAGCAAGTAGAACACAGAATTTTATTGCACTAGACTCTACTACTTCCACTTACCAGGAAGAAAAAATAGTTCTGATGAGGCACATGGTCTGTAGAACAGCTTAGTAGTCTGTCCCTTCAGGAAACCCAGTGGAGATCACCTTCAGTGACACCCAGTCTGATATGAGACCTCCCTCCTTGTCAGGGCAGGGGTTTTCCTCTTCTTTGAAAATGCATAGTAAATACAGCACCAGTAGCATCATGAAGAGATTTGAGGTTAAATCAGCATTTCTGGGTTTTGTAGAGACATGCTTGGCTGCTGCACTTCTCATGGGCTGTCAACATCTACCAAACAACCTAAGGCTGCGGCACCAGCCAGCAACATCTTCCAACCTGGATCACAAGTGTGTTCATTGACTGCAGTGGCATTATTCCTGAGAATAAATATTACACCTGTGAGGTGGAAATGTGTTATTAAAGCCATAAAGATAATAACATTGCTCCTAAGTGGGCAAATTTAGTGCAACGTCTGTTGCTGTTAAATGACAAAATTATAGTTGTAACAATGTGGGGAGGTAAATGTAATTGTGTATAACATTGTATAATCATTAAAATCCATATAAATTTTGTGCACTCAAATTAAACACAAGCAACTACTGCTTGACACCTGAAACATTAGCATAATATCCATGCCATATGGTTAGCATTTTCTTTTTCTTATATCTGTCACTCTTCATTCTTGTCAGCTGCTCAAGAGAACTTGCCAGATAATATCTGCACCATTGCCAAAAATGTCTAACAGCTGGTGTAGTCCTGGTTAAACACTGTAATGTTTCAGACTTTAGTGCTCCCATCTATACATTAGAGAGCTGGTTCTCGGAGCAGATGTTTAGCTTTGTTTTTAAATTAACTCCAGTCTGCTTTTGTGTCAGTGGTGTGTTTTTATGCTCCATCATGCTGCTGCCTTCTGTGAGACGAATGAGCTTAACAGCATCCTGGCTTTGACAGGCTTAAAACACATAAACAGGCATGATAAACTCTGCATCAAAAACGCACTCTACTGACTGCTTTGGTACTTGACATGGGCTTAGGTGTTGGGCTCGAGCTGCAAACATATAGAGAGCAGCTCAGAGCATCTATTAGCTGAGGTGGTGATATCTTAAATTTTACCATGTCCATGTGATCCTCTTTGAGGAACAGAGATGTGCATATGTTCAATGCCCTTGGCACCACTGGCCGCTAGAGCCCCTCTGTGATATAGAAGTCTGCATAGAGGCTTCTGAATGCCCTAATGAGTTTCCTGAGGGACTCAAACCATAATGTGAACTTAAGGCACAAACACTGAATGGGCATTGTTTACATCTCATTATCCCAGCTGAGGAGAGGGCAACAGGGTCCATACTGGCACTCCAACCTGCATCTGAAATGCAGCCAAGGCCCTACATGTACCTTCAGCTTTCAGGGTTTGAGGTCACCAGTGGTGGTCTGAAAATTTGAGGCACATTTTTTACTCTATCCTAATGACTAAGCCAGGAATTCTGTAACATCTGCATGGAAATGAGTGTGAGCTCTGAATGTGCTAAAATCTATGTAACTGGTTGATTTACATACTAAGATTTATGATGAGCCAGGCACATGAATACTGATGAATTAAACAAACATCCAATTTCATAAACAATCAGATTTTATGGCTAGCATATGCAGTTCCCTTGAGGATGCGAGTTTAAAAGGCTGGTTTACACCTTTGGAAAATAGGACTCTGCTTTTTCAGTTTGTTTTTCTTTCCCTGGAAACAAGGAGTTATCTTACCTTTAGCTTGTTCAGGTTAGCTTCCAAATGAAGTCACTGCCCTGTTAACTTCATGGGCTGAATTTTGAGATGTTGTGATGGAGGGCATTTATTAAGAAGCTACTAAGACATCCTTATGTCCCCAGATGGCTTTATAGGGACAGAAATGGGGAGAGAGGAATGCTAAGAGAAGAGACCTCTGCCTGTCCAAAACTCATCAGTTTGATTCTGATAATGCTGTTTTACCTCTCATAGAAAATGACCTAATATATGTCCCTTTTACACAGACACATTTCAATTTGTGCTACTTTTTGTCACAGAACAACTTTTATGAACCATAACTCCCCCGTTTTGGCTATAGTTTGGGTTCACAACTGAAAGGTGATAGCTGCTTGAATAAGCTTCCTATTTGCATGCAGGTGATAGTCATCAACAGCTCAATGTCCCGGTGGAGATAGGTGGTGGTGTCCCTCAGGGACCCATACTGAGACCAGTACTGTTTAATACCCTCATTGCTCATATAGGCAGTGGGATCAAGTGCACCCTCAGCAGCTTTGCCGCTGATACGAAGCCGAGTGGTGTTGTCAATACACCAGAGGGACAGGATGTCACCCAGAGGGACCCGGACAAGCTGGAGGAGTGAACCCAGGTGAACCTCATGAGTTTCAAGATCAAGTGCAGGGTCCTGCACCTTGGGTCAGGACAATACTCATTATCAATAGAGGCTGGAGGAAGATGTGATAGAGAGAGAGCATCTCTGCAGAAAAGGACTTGGTTACTTGTGGACAAAACGTTTGACATGAGCCAGCAATGTGCACTTGCAGCCCAGAAGGCAAATCGCATCCTGGGCTGAGTCAAAAGAAACATGGCTAGCTAGCTGAGAGAAGTGATTCTGCCACTCTGGTGAGACCTCACCTGGAGTACTGTGTCCAGCACTTGGACCCTCAGCACAAGAGGGATACAGACCTGGTAGAACAGGTCCATAGAAGGGCCACAAAAATGGTCATAGGGCTGGAGCACTTTTCCTACAAAGACAGGCTGAGAGTTGGGGTTGTTCAGCTTAGAGAAGAAAAGGCTCAGGGAAGACTTTATAGTAGTCTTCTAGTATGTGAAGGGGGCCTACAAGAAAGCTGGGTAGGTACTCTTTGCAACAGCATGTAGCACTAGGACATGATGCAATGGTTTTAAGCTAGAGAAGGATAGATTTAGACTGGACACTAGAAAGTTCTTCATGGGTGATGGAACACTGGAACAGCTTGCCCTGTCCCTGGAGACAATCAAGGTTAGGCTTGATGGGGCTCTGAGCAACCTGATTTAGTTGGGGATGTCCCTGCTTACTACAGGGAAGTTGGACTAGATTATTTCTAAAGGTCCCCTCCAACCCAGTCCATTCTATGATTTTATGATTCTAGTACAAGGCAAGAAACAGGAACGGACAAGCAAGGAGTGCAGTAAATGCAGTGGTCTTAGCATGCCATCATCAACATCAGGCTGTACACTCATTTTTGCCATGTGGGAGGCATAAATGCTGAATAATCAGATACCAGCTTGTTCCTTTTTTTTTTTGTCTTCTCTGCACATGCAGACCTATTCAGATAGAAGAAGTGTAGACAGAGGAGTTGTGGGCTGCATGTATCAGGAAGCAGATTTATACAGTATTTATTCTTTGCAGACGTTACTGCCTCTGTACTGTATCCCTGGAAATTATCCATCTTGGATAATGGATAGAATTAGATTAGAAACAGGACAAGATGGAATTACTCTAACAGGATGAATGGAATAAACTGGTAAAATGGGGCCTGCAGCTGGGCCTGTCAGCATCTGGTTTGTGTGTGCACAGGGGACTCACTGAAGATTTTATCCTTGGCATTAGCTGTAATAGGATAAATATATTTTCTGTTTATTATAATATAGCCTTTTGCCTACATTATAAGTAATTCCCAAGCCATTGTCTATCACATAATGCCAGGTATCACTTATTCCAGTAAGATGCTATCCATGCAAAGTCCCTAAATTGAAGAAACCTGTGATTAAAATTAAAATAATGAACTCTGTGTCTGATAAGAAATGAAGAAATTACCTTAACCTAGAGAACTACATCAGGATGCTCATAATGCCTCTTCAGTGCTGTGGGATCCAGGGCAGGAACAAATGTCAGCCCATTTCTTATTTCTAGGTCCAGGCTCAACTCTTTTCCTAAGAAAGTCCTTAAAGTATTTCCTCACCACCAAGGTTTGCAAATTCATTCCTGAAGCATACAGGCAAATAGGACAATTTAATTTATTTAGGTGCTTGGCATATCCCTTTAAATGATTTTCTATTTCTTTAGGCATTTAGACAGTGCTGAAAATCAACCTGTCAGATAAGCTTAAGGCCATGCAAGAGAAATGACAGCACTGAGAGCACAGATAGTGATGGGAAAGGTACTGCCCTGCTTTCTCCTCTCATGTGTTTATTTTTTAATGTGCTTATTGACATGGCAAGGTTCATACACTCATACATTCATAAAATGGTTTAGGTTGGAAGGATCCAACTCCCATGCCATGGGTGGGGACACCTTCTACTAAACCAGACTGCTCAAGGCCTCATCCAGCCTAGCCTTGAACACCTCCAGGGAGGGGGCATCCATGGTCTCCCTGGGCAACCTGTTCCAGTGTCTGCCCACCCTGTCAACAACTGCTTCTGAATATCCTGCCTAAATCAACCCTCCTCAAGCTTCAGTCCATTCCTTCTTGTCTTATCACTACAAACCCTTGTAAAAGTCCTTTCTCAGCTTTCTTGTAGCCCCTTTCAGGTACTGGAAGGCTGCTATGAGGTTTCCCCTGAACCTTTTTCTCTCCAGGCTGAACAGCCCCAACTCTCACAGCCTGTCCTCATAGGGGAAGTGCTCCAGCCCTCTGATCATCTTTGTGGCCCTCTTTTGGACCTGCTTCAGCAGTTTGATGTCCTTGTGCTGGGTGCAGTACTGGGACACAGTACTCCAGGTGGGGTCTCACAAGAGTAGAGCAGAGGGGAGGATCACCTCCCTTGTCCTGATGGTCATACTTAGAATCATAGAACCATAGAATAGGTTGGAAGAGAACTCCAAGATCATCCAGTCCAACCTATCACCCAGTCCTAGACAATCAACTAGACTATGGCACTAAGTGCCTCATCCAGTGTATTCTTGAACACCTCTAGGGATGGCGACTCAAGGTGTGACCTGACCGGTGCTGAGTACAGGGGATGAATAACTTCCCTTGTCCTGCTGGCCATACCGTTCCTGATACAGACCAGGATGCCACTGGCTCTCCTGACCACCTGGGCACACTGCTGGCTCATGGTCAGCCTACTATCTACCACTACCCTCAGATCCCTTTCTGCCTGGCTGCTCTCCAGCCACTCTGTCCCCAGCCTGTAGTGCTGCTTCTTTTGTGCACCCTAGGATGCAGTGAAACCTCTACTAACAAATGTTCATGACTGGTGTTCTGTGTTTTGTTGCAGTGGTTTTTGGGTCTGTTTGGATTTTTTTTTTTTTTTCTGGGACTGTTTTGTTGTCAGTATTTCATTTTACACGCAGTAATAGACTGTGACTAAAGATTCAGCACAGTGCTACACCACAGAAACTGAAGATGTTAGTTATCAAACTATAATGTTCTGCTGCAAAAAAGACTAAAAAGAATGACATAAGTAGATGTTCCTGGAGGCAAAACATGTAGTACAGTGCAACTCATTACTTAGTAATGTAGCACACAAACATGTGATTTTAATCAATCATTTTTACCACCACCTTGAACAGGATTGTAAGCCAGCTTGTAGGGTCAAACAGGTACCTGTAATCCTAGGTAGCAAGTTCTTTTCAGCTCAGGTCATCACAAATCTGTCATTTGTGGTGTTCCATTTATGTTCTTTAGTTTATGAATGTGAATTGTTTGATGAAAATTGTTTCAGTGCAGAGGTAACCAGGTGGTGCTTTTCACTGAATGTCAGCCAGCAGGTCGGGAAATCATTTTGGCACTTGTTTTGCTATGGAAATTATTATTATTGTTGATATTGTTGTTGATGTTATCATCATCATCATCTTCATCATCATCATCATCATCATCATCTTTTATTTCTGTAGTGATACATTAACATGAAGTTTCCAAACTCGACCCTTGCCCTGTATATCCTTTGTACATGTACTTAAAGCATTTGAGTTGTTCTGTTCACTTCAGCAGGCCAACCAGGTACATAATCAGGTGTATATAATATTTGCAGGGTCAGCGTTTCATTCCTAACAAGGCTACAAGAGAAGAGTAATGCTAAGCATGGCAATTGTGACACAAAGTTATTAAACATTAATTTTATGTGCTGTTCAGGCACATAAAGCCATGTGGATAGATGCTACTGCCAACAGGGCCTAAGAGGCTGTCCTGTCAGTCTGATGTAAGATGTGACTTCATGCTAAGTGTGAGAAGGTACCCATGTATACAGAAATTCAACATAATTTCTAAGGTGAAGAACAAAGAAATATAAATGTGGGGGGGGGTTTGTTTTGGTTTTTTGAAATATTCTTTATTTTACTCCTTTCTCTCTCTGTTAGAGCAATATGCAGGATCCTGCATCTGGGCCAGGGCAATCCCAGACACCACTGCAGGCTGGGCAGTGACTGGCCGGAGAGCAGCCCTGAGGAAAGGGACTTGGGGGTACTGGCAGATGAGAAGCTCAGAATAAGCCACCAATGTACACTTGCAGCCCAGAAAGCCAACTGTATCCTAGGCTGCATCAAGAGATGCTGACCTGCATCAAGGTCAGCAGGTTGAGAGAGGTGATTCTCCCCCTCTACACCAATCTGGTGAGACCCCACCTGAAGTACTGCATCCAGTTCTGGAGTTCCTATTACAGGAAAGATATGGATGTGCTGAAACATGTCCAGAGAAAGACCACAAGAATGATCAGAGGGCTGGAGCTCCTCTACTATGGAGACAGACTGAGAGAGTTGGGGCTGTTCAGTCTGGAGAGAAGACTTGAGACCTTATTGTGGTTTTCCAGTATCTCAAGGAGGCCTACAAGAAAGCTGGTGAGGGATTTTTTAGGGTGTCAGGTAGTGATAGGACTAGAGGGAATGGATCCAAGCTAGAGGAGAATAGATTTAGATGTTAGGAAGAAGTTCTTCAGTATGAGGGTGGTGAAACACTGGATCAGGTTGCCCAGAGAGGTGGTGGAAGCCCCACCCTGGATGTTTTTAAGGCCAGGCTGAATGTGACTCTGGGCAACTTGTTCTAGTGGAAGGTGTCCCTGCCCGTGACAGGGTGGTTGGAACTAGATGATCCTTGAGGTCCCTTCTAACACTGACAATTCTGTGATTCTGCTGACTTGGAAATCAGTAAAAGTAGCCAAAATACTTTGTGCACAGTAGAGAGGATGCTGCACCCTCTCTTAGGGATTCAACCTTCTCTTTACTGAGGACCTGATTTAGAGAGGTTGAAAGGCTGAAATACTTGTTTATATTGAGCATCATTTTTATAATGGACTTTATCAAAGATTTTGTAGATTTTTTAACTACTTCATTTCTCAGAACTGTTTTTGATGCTGGTATACTTCCCTTAGCTTCATAATGTCAGTACCAATGACTTAAAAGAAAATTAACCAAAGCAATACAGATAATATATCGTTTCAAGAACACCTTTTATTTTTTTACTTTTCTTTTTCCCCCTCCCCCCAATACTCTCTAAGAAATATTTTGCTGAATTTCAATACAGAAAACTACTGTTGTCTATTTAAATTTCCTATGCACTTTTAAGGGTTTCACTTGGCTGACACTTCTTGGCCTTGCCTTAATCTTGAGATTGTTTCACAAGAGACCTAGGGAACACCCACTGATAACAATGTCAAACATTCAATGTATTTACTGAACGTTTCCACTTGCTTGATCATTAAGGCATACTTTGAGTATGAGGTCACCAATGTTGTGTAAGGGTAGAATTTATGGGGTGATTTGAACTAAAGGGGAGTCCTGACATGTTTCTGGCAGATACCGTCAGATACCATGGACTGATGCCACTCAGAATTGTAGCTCTGGGATATAATCAGGTTCTAGCATGAACATTTTGCATTAGAATTCAAATCCTCTGATTACAGAGAAGATGGGGAAAAAGGTTATTTAAACAGGCTGTATGCACACTGTAGTAATCTTTTAACAGAACATATTTTCTTGTCTGTTAAAACAGATTATTTAAACATTAAGCCTAAAACACTGAAAATACAGTTTTAGAAAATCAGAGGAGAAAGCTTTACAGTGTAACATGCTACCATCATGCTCTCCTTTTGAATTCTGCATTTAAGTTGCAGAAAGCAGCAAAGGACTAAATTAAAAAGGTGGCAGTGAGACCCATTCAACAGCAGCGTGGGCTGTAACTGAGTCTGGGTTTCCTAAACTGTACTTCTGGAGCTAGGTAGCTTTGCAGAGCTGATTTAAGATATGGTTAAAACTCATTTCAATATTGGGGAAAAAAAAAAATCTTCACTTGGGTTTTAGCACCTTTTAAAAGGTTAAAACTCATTTAAATATTGGAGAAAAATATCTTCACTTGGGATTTAGCACCTTTTCGATATAGTGATAGTGACTGGCTGTCTAAATTTGACATTCCTTTGCCTGTATTGTTGTGTGAACCACTTAAACAGGAGCACCATCTGCATCTGTGCAACTGCTGACTACACACATGTGTTTGTCTGACTGAGCTTTCTGACTTTTTTCCTGCAGTGTCTTGTTATGCATGTTTAAATTGCAAGCTCCTTCAGACAAGGTCCATTTCTCACAACAGCTTTGTAGAGTCCGTTGTCTGTGGCGTTGCTGTAAGACAAACAAGTGGTGATAGCTACCACTCACACGAGAGGTTTCATCAATTCCCAGTTCCAGTATTGTGCACAATTTTAATACTTTGCAAAATCATTAACACTTTGACATGATTCTGTAAGAAGTGATTCTAGGAGTTTGAGCATGTACTTGTCAGAGGCTAAACAAGACTAGCTGATCCATGACCCAGAGTCTTTTATAAAATGGATGTGACTGATGCCCAAAGTACTAGATTTGACACATATTTTATAGGAATCCCTTTGCAGAATATGCACATGAGGAGCTTTAAGGAACAGTCCTGCTCTTGATATGTAGTTCCAGAGTTTTTGGAAACGTGCTGTCTAGCCCTAGGAGTCCATTTCTTACAGGGAATCTCTTTGGATACTTCAGAACTTCCTGACCCACTTCCTCAAAGATTTCATAGAATCATAGAATGGTAAGGTTGGAAGGGACCTCAAGGATCATCTAGTTCCAACCCCCTGCCATAGGCAGGGACACCTCCCACTAGTGTTCAAGGCCCACCTAGCCTTGAACACCTCCAGGGAGGGAGCAACCATAACCTCCCTGGGCAACCTGTTTCAGTGCCTCACCACCATCATTGGAAAGAACTTCCTCCTAACATCCAGTCTAAATCTTCCCTCTGCCAGTTTAAACCCATTACCCCTTGTCCTGTCACTGCAAGACCTTGTAAATAGTCCCTCCCCAGCCTTCCTGCAGGCTCCCTTCAGATACTGGAAGGCTACTATAAGGTCTCCTTGAAACCTTCTTTTCTCCATGCTGAAGAACCCCAACTCTCTTTGCAGTATTGCTTTTTAAAAATAACTTTATTTCATTACATACATTTACATGGGATAAATGGGCAAATTCTGCAATCTATTTTCCTACCCTTTTTTAAATTTAATGTTGCATATTTCTATTTGGATTAGGACTATACCATGATGCAGAAAGGATAACCACATTTTCCACAAAAAGTCTTCTAACAAATAGCACAAAAAATGGCTTTGCTTTATAAGCAGATACCATTTTCCAGGTATCTGAAAGATTTAGATGTTAGAGAAATGGGTGTATTAGTGTAGTGAAGCTGGCATTATCAGGAATGTCATTTATGAGTTGGCACACAACTATTTTTAAGAGACTGTTCAGGAGAACACAGTATATCATAGTGACTGTCACTGTGCTCGCTGCAATCACCAAACAAGCAGGCATCATTAAACAGAACATTTATTTCACTTTCAGGGCAAATTGCACATCTGCTTTATTTAGGTGATGTATTTGTTGCATTTAGGCATCCTCTGTCAATGTTTTATGCTAGCTCCGGAGGCACAGACTTGTGGCACAGTGCTGGCCAGGTGGGATGGGCAACAGTCCAGCCTCCCACAGGCAGTCAAGCCAGCCAGGGAGCAGAATCTTCCATGATTCCCCAGCATGGCTGAAATGAGGAGGTAGGGGTGCTTGAGCTTCAGCCTTGGCCCTCTTGCCAGCAGTTTTGGAGGACAGGGTTTGGCAGCTCCTGGCCTTGGCTCCAGACAGGATGGTAATCTGGCAGCTTCCAGCATTGCTTTTACCTGGCTGCCTCCACACAGCCTTTGGGCCAGGGACCTTAGTATCCACCTTCTCTGCAGCACCTTATCCATGCTCCCTACACCACCTACACACCAGTTACAGAAAACTGAAATTGCACCATGTGCTTCCTCACAGCCATAACTAGTTACACCAGGTATTAAAATGCACACAGACCAAGGAAAGTTAAACATAGATTTAGGATCTGAACAGACGCTGCCTGAATCTCTGCTAATGGCTTTAGGTCACAGACTGCATTCATACTGTTAAGCATTGATCTTCTAATCTCTGCATGGGGTTGAACTTCCGTTGACTTTAAACCTGTCCAGCCATATCCTTTAAAGCTGTTCTCCCCCAGTTATTGCATCATTTGTAGCCCCACTGGACCTCTAAATCTTTCAAGAGGTTTGTAATTTGGTGCATTCCCTAAGGAAGGTTTGGAAGGCATCCAGGGAACAAGGCTAATTTAGGAGATGGGAGAACACATCTTCTGAAGAAATGGCTCCAAGACCTTAACATGTTGGGCCGTGAAAAAAGGAGCAGGTGAGATAGGATTTAATTATAGTGTACAAGTACCTAAGGGGATGAACACAGAACTAGCTATGAATCTACAGCAAAAAGGTAAAATATGAGACCATGAAACTGAAGTGTATTTCTCTCAGCAGAAGGCTACTCTGTTTATGTAATAATCTAGTAAACAACATAGTGGAAACGATCAGTAGATGCAGAAACCTATTTATTACTACAGCAGTGTGGTCAAACTGCCCTGCTAATGCTTCTTGTCGATCACAAATGGCTCTTTGTTTTGTTTGGTATTTCAATCTTTTATACCGGGTTTTTTTTTTTCAGGGGGAGTTTATCTTCAAGGCTGAGCTTCCAAGGGTTAAAAATACAGCCACTATTTAAAGGCTAACCAGTATCTCTGTCTATGCTCTGCACATTTTTTTTAAATGGTAAAGATTCTGCTAACAAGTTTGATAGACTAATTCCAAGTCTATAGAATCCATAGACTGATTGGAAATTGAGCAGAGCTAGAACTGTTATGTCTTTCAAAGATCCCAGGTGAAGTACCGAGCCTGTGCTTCCCATAGCACATGGGAGCACTGTACTGGTCCCCTCAAGCCATGGTGAACATTTGTTCTATCTTGGCAGAACATGTTGGCTTGAACTGGATAGTTCTGGTGAGGTTCATGAGGACAGCAAAGAGAACCTATCTAAAGATGTTATTCTGTGCTCCTTTTGGTGTCTCTGGAGAGACACAGACTAACATGCAGTTCATTTTGAGGAAAACATTGTGACTGGACTGTTCCTAAAAGTGGCTTATAGAGTAAATTTTAGATGACTGGTCAGGCTCCTAGGTGCTCCAGGCCATGATATTTCACAAGTTATGGTGGCAGCTTTATGAAAGATTTATCCCAGTTGCCGTGATTGTAGCTATCCAAACTCAACAGCTTTGTCTTCTGCATGGCTTTCCTTGTCACTACTCTTCCAAGGTAGCTTCACAAATCTGAGACTGTCTTCTATTAGCTTCAAGGGGGTTTCTGTGTATCGTTATACCAGCATCTGTGACAGACATAATAATCCTTAAAATGAGGTTAATAATCCTTCTTTATAAATGTTGACAAATTCTGTGAGTTTTCTAGAGCAGAGACTATTTTATCTAGGTTTTGGACTGATCCATACGGAAATAGTTTATATCTTGCAAGAAATTTTAGCATCATTGTGTGTATTTTGCTGCAGCTAAGGATGGAAACAATTTCTTAATTTCTTCAAAACATGGATTCCTGAAAAAGTTCATTAGAAAACCTATTTTTTCATGTTTTTAATTATCACAGTATCACCAGGGTTGGAAGAGACCTCAAAGATCATCAAGTCCAACCCGTTACCACAGACCTCAAGACTAGACCATGGCACCAAGTGCCACGTCCAAACGCACCTTGAACACCTCCAGGGGCAGCGACTGCACCACCTCCCTGGGCAGCCCATTCCAGTAGCCAATGACTCTCTCAGTCAAGAACTTTCTCCTCACCTCCAGCCTAAACTTCCCCTGGCACAGCTTGAGACTGTGTCCTCTTGTTCTGGTGCTGGTTGCCTGAGAGAAGAAGGTAACCTCCTCCTGGCTACAGCCACCCTTCAGGTAGTTGTAGACAGCAATAAGGTGCCCCCTGAGCCTCCTCTTCTCCAGGCTAACCAATCCCAGCCCCCTCAGCCTCTCTTCATAGGGCTGTGCTCGAGGCCTCTCCCCAGCCTCGTTGCCCTTCTCTGGACACGCTCAAGCACCTCAATGTCCTTCTTAAATTGAGGGGCCCAGAACTGGACACAGTACTCAAGGTGAGGCCTAACCAGTGCAGAGTACAGGGGGAGAATGACCTCCCTGCTCCACACTATTCCTGATGCAGACCAGGATGCCATTGGCCTTCTTGGCCACCTGGGCATATTTTCTGTTATTTCACAAAAGGCATATTATTAATGCTGGTAAAATGCTCCCCTAAATTATTTTTAAAAATTAAAAGCACTACAATATATTATCTATTATAGTCATAGTGCATACATCAGACTACTGCTACTATACTATCCTACTGCTACTATACATAATCTTACTTTTAACTTCTATATAGTTGCAGTTTTCATTTTGTTTGGGGTTGGTGGGGGGCTTTTTTTGCTGTTTGGTGGTGGTAGTGTTTTGGGGTTTTGGTAGGGGGTTTTTGTTTGTTTTTTGTTTGTTTGGAGGTTTAGGGGGAGTTGCCTTTGTGTGTGTGTGTGCTCACAGTAATAATTAAAATAGAAATAATTTTGCTCACAGTTTAATGAAAATAAATAATCCTTAAAGAAAATGCCTGTGAGGAACTTTAGGTTTGCTTCTATCCCATCTCTTCACATTTTTCCTCAGTTGGGTCTTCTAGAGATAGTAAAAAAACTAATACTTTTCATTTTATTTTACAGCTCAGATTGATTAATTCCCTGAAATAGTCAATAAACTGAACAATGTAGTGACAAGGTTTTTTACAAAAAGTCCAGAGTACTGCTGTGGACTGCTTTACTAGATGATATATCTATAAGATATAGTTACATTAATCACCTTCAACAAAATACAGCTAGATGGCACAGCCATAAACATGCCAAACCAAGACTGTGTGAGCTTCAGTAGAAGACACACCTCAATCATCTGTTTTGCTCTGACTCAGGCAGTCATTGAAAGCAAACCACCAACTGGCTTTAGCTCTTTGTTGATGTTGTTCTTTGGTGTGGCATCATCTGAAGAACTGCCTTAAGTAACTACATTAAATAAAAGCAGAGTAGGTAATGGAAGAGAATTACATCTCTCACCAAGAGATTTCTCATGGAAGAAATTCTAGATTCAGTCGTTACAGCAAATGATTCCCTTTGCCCATACAGCTTATTTGACTCGGGAAATACTTTGTGTTATGTTTTCTGTTATGTTATGCTAGCAAAGGAGTTTGTTGAGAACTTTGCCAAAACAAGCTGCATCTCTCGAGAATAGTTTTTCAGGGTAATTATTTTTTTTATCAGTGTAAAAAGGTGACAGACTGAGCATTGCTTCACAAAATGCTCTGAGGGTAAAAATCAGTCCTGTTTCTAGCAACACATTGCTTGAGATGAAGTGCAAAATGCAGAGACTTTCCTCTTCGAATTTGATGTAAAATTTAAAGCTGGAAGTTGTAAGGTGCAAAATGCTCTAAAAATTATATACACATCCCTTTCTTGTTTTCTATGTGGTCTTTCTCCCTTCATTGTGATACAGTATTTGTTTGCTTTTAAGTACTTAATGAAATCTTGGAAGAGAGGCAGAAACATGGAAAGTGACCTTGAGTAGCTGGAGTTATTGCCATTTGAATTAATGGTGTTTAATTACTTTCTGGCTGAGAATAAATGGTTCATTAATCTTCAGAAGTGACTGAAAATCCACTTAGAAGAAAGAATGATGCTAAATACACACCAGAAAACTGCGGGGTTGCATTTATCAACAGTTTAAAAATATTTACTTTAGATGACTGAAGTAGTTTGGGTCACTAAAACAATTCAAATCTCCCCTAAGTCAAACTTGTCTAAAGAAAATTCAAAGCCAACAAGTGGTCTTCAAACAAGATCACTGAAAATGTTTTCACCTGCATTTTAAAATTACTCTTTGCTTCTTGATTGCAGGTTAATTGAGGGTATTCAAAACCCCCACACCATCCTAATGTCTCTTCAGTCCTGAAGCAGGATTTGGTAATGGTTTTATGCTTTAAAAAAAAAAAATGCTTTTTAATACTTTTTAAAAATTATTCTTGGCATTATTGTAAAATTAGCAGTCTGTGGTGCATCAGTATTTCCATAGCCTTCAACCAGCCTCGTGAACCTCCAGGGACTGGCTGGCCAGTATTTGTGTTTACTTATTCTCTACCTTCTGTATGGTTGGTTGTGTTTTTCATAGTTGTGTTGTGTCATGTTCAGAGGTATTGGCTGTGAACTCCTTGAAGCGGGAACTTATTCCTGTGAATTTAATGCACTTTTGCACAGTGAAAGAACAGATTCTTTAGATGATTCCCTGACTTATAAATAACATTATTTTACATATTGACACAACTCTTTTGAGTCAAATTAGGAGTCATGGAAAGAAGCAGTGAAGAAGCAAAGATTTAATCATTTTAAAATCAATTTTTTTGAAGTTTGTCTCTCTGTAAGATGTTATCCAGAAAAACTAAGAATTCTGCTTTGAGAATTCTAATGGAATTTTTTAATCCACATCCACCTACCATTAAACACATTCTGGATCTTTTAATGTATTGACATAGTGGCAAAATAAATCCTGCCTTAGGTCACATTTTCTAAACCACAGATCAAACTGCAGATATGATGCTTTTAGTAAATTGACAGAGGGAACTGTAAGAATGGTTTATATGATTCATACTATTCCTCTGGGCAGAGCCCCAGCTCAGAGTTCTCTGAGTCATCTTTGGTGTTCTCTCATCAGGAGGCAGAGCATTGTTAGAAAACACCATTTAGGGGCTAAACCAACTCTTCTGTTGTAGTAGACCTCTGACATTGACAAACTTTCAGCTCCCTTTATTAGGGAAGCTCCCCAGGGATGCCAGCTAAATCCAAAGTGCTGTTTCTGATCTTTGCATCCTTCATTTCTGAATTTCTGCTTCAAGTGCTTTAAGCACTGATTAACTCAGCTTCTACATGTCCTGCTTCTGACCTCCAGGTTTACTCAGTGCTGCCTCCTTGTAGTCTTCCATTCTAGCTAAGGTTTAAAATCAAACCTGCTGGCTTGACTGCTATGAAAACACAGGCCTGGTTAGCAAAAAGGTTTGAGGCCAGCGGCAATTGGTGCTTTTGCTCACTTGTAAAAGTGTGTGAGCTTGAGGTGTTGCACACCCTCCTGCCCCCATTCCTTGGCAAGACCCACAGAGTGATCTGTGTTTAGTCCCCTGGGCTTTACTGTAAGGCAAGATCCTCTTTCCTGCTTTTCTGATTAAAGGCATTTATAGTAGATGGATCCATTAACCCAGAAGAGATGATACTCTACTGGCAGCAGCAGAAGAGGTATCTCATTGATTGTCCAGGAGCTGGAACATTTCTAGACCCTCAATGTGAAACTGCTCACACTTTTCTGAGATGCTGCAACATAGCCTGGCATAGCAAGGTTCTCTTGCCAGCACCAGACACCACTGAAAAGGAGGTGAGATCTGCAGGGCAAGCATAATGGTACTGAGAGCTTTGATTGTTGTGAGAAGAACCTCTCTGGAGAGTCCCAGGTCCTGCTCCTTCCTCCAACTTAACTTATTTTGTGCAGTTTATCTGTGACATTGAGACTCAAAATATTTCTAAGCTGAGTCGAGTGCCCAGATGCTTTCATTTAACCTTTAACTCACAATTCAAGGCAGAGACACAAAAGGCCTAATGCCAGATGCATTTGTGTATAAGTTTATAAATGCATGTTCTAGGCACCACCAGTGTCAGTCAGCTTGGCCTGCCAGAAGGCAAAGCTGTTTGGGACAACAAATGGGCAGGGGATGTAAACAGAAGAATACATGGGAATTGGGTGCTAAGCGCTGGTATAAAAGTCTCTGGCAGAGGATAAGCACTGTGCAGATGGAGCTGAATGACTAGACTTTGGTGGAACTGACTCTGGGAAGAACTTGGAATTAGCTCTTTCTATGTTTCAATCCCTTTCTCTTTTATTTTGACTCCATGATTTTTCATACCCCTGTAGCAGGGAGACCTCTGGTCCTATCTCTTACTACTGTAACCCTTTCTACCCCAACAGCTTTGCCTTTCTGGACTTCAAGGTTTTCTTGAGCAGAGCCTATTATTGCTAACTGTTAGGCAAAGGTGGAGTAGAATAATAATGGTGATCATAAAGAAAAAAAAAAATCAGTCTGGAAAGGGCCAACAGAAAAGGTATACAAGTCTTATGGCTCAGCATCTTTTACTACTAACCTATGAAACAGAAGATTTTGGTAAGCTGACAAATGTGTTACTGAATAATGGCTGCATCTATTCTCTTCCTTTCCAAAAAGTCTCTTTTTGATTCTCAGGATGTGAAGTTACTTTGATAGCAGGAAGACAGCTGCAATTCCCACTTCATCTAATTTTGTTAAATACTAAATTGTGGTCTTTTCAGCCCAGTAATGTTTACAGATCTGTCTCTTCCAGTATTCAGTACATGCCTGCCTGTAATGTCTAAAAAAAAAAAAAAACAAAACCAAAAAAAACCCCACCCCACAACATTGTGAGAGAGAAAAAGGTAATGTTTGGCAGGATAAATTAGGCTCTAAACTCAGGTGTTTATTTCAATGTAGCAGGCTTTGAACTTACTCTGCAAGACCGGTATTTTTAGATTTGCTGAACTTCCAGAGGCGATGTTTTCAATTTGCAAGCTTTTTAGTCTGGGTAAGAAGGTGAAGAATATCAATGGAGATGCACAGAAGCGAAAGAAACTTCAAAACCAGCACATTGGAAAATCTCCAGTTGTTTTAACTCCAAAGAGAACACAGTTTTACTGTACATCTAAAATGCAATGCCTCATCTTTCATGTTTAATTTGGCTTCTGAAGGTGTTTGTCTTCACGCTCTGCACCAGTAGTGGTCAGTTTATCTTTACTGTTCTAGCCAGTTCTGGAGGCCAGGGACACTTCTGCCTGTCAGGTGCTCCTGGAAAGGATTTCTAAGCTCTTCTGCACTTCTGTGAGGAGTGGTTTGTCACTTACCTTTTGGGAAAGCTGGAAAAAAAAAAACCCAACCCTGAATCCATTTAATTCATCCTCAGCCACTCTTCCTGGTTCAGTGGAGGAGTAGCTTGTGTTTAGAAATTCCTAAGTGTCATACTAGCTGTTACAGACTGAAAAGTGCTTACAGCATTGCTGAATTTGTAACAACAGGCATGCAAATATGTGACTGCTTATCTGCAGTTGTCTTACCTCTGTTTAGCATAAGCTCCTCAAATATGCACTAATGGAGCACATCTCATACAGAAGATGCTCCACAAACTAAAGCTATAAAATTTCCTTGAGGCAAGTGGAAAAGGAGAATTTGAAAATCTTGAACTTTGCAGCATTTTGTTTCCTTAGCTACCTGGTGAAATACCTATCAGAGTAAATGGACATCTTTGAGGCTTTGAGGGGACCTGATAGTAGCCTTCCAGTATCTGAAGGGGACCTACAGGAAGGCTGGGGAGGGATTATTTTCAAGGTCTTGCAACGACAGGTCAAGGGGCAATGGGTTTAAACTGGCAGAGGGAAGATTTAGACTGGATGTTAGGAGGAAGTTCTTTGCAGTGAGGGTGGTGAGACACTGGAACAGGTTGCCCAGGGAGGTTGTGACTGCTCCCTCCCTGGAGGTGTTCAAGGCCAGGCTGGAGGAGGCCTTGAGTGAGCTGTACTAGTGGGAGGTGTCCCTGCCTATGGCAGGGGGTTGGAACTAGATGATCCTTGAGGTCCCTTCCAATCTTACCATTCTATGATTCTCTGATTCTATGATCTTGCCACACAAATGTTAATTTGAGGTAACATATTTGATAAAGAGCACATAGACTGGGCGGTATGTAACTAGCTGTCACTGCTATCTATGAACACATAGCACACATGGCACACATTTGAGGGAACTTTCCTAGTTCTCTTTTTACTACTAGTTACTCCTTAAAATACAACTTCTACAGCATGGTGGGAATTTCCACAGCAGCATTTAAGCCATCTCTGAAGTGTTGCTTCTGTATGCTGTATTTGACTGGCACCACAACATAAAAACTCCCAAAGTAAATCCTCAAGTTAGTAGGCCAGCATTTTATCTTACTTGCATAGATTGAGGTTCATAACTGAAAGAGTTACTTCAAGCACTCAGAACACTGGTTGGTGCAACTCAGAGATTGGTTGGTACAAATGAATGGCAGACATTGCTGTTCTCCCATATATCTACATTGTATAGAGAAATTGAGAGTGGCAGCAGTAAACCTGTAGCAGCAGGTAAGCTCACTGGCACTCCACATCTTGCTCTGAGAAAAGAAACTCAACCATATCTCAAGTAGAAGCTTGTAAAAACTTTCAACCTGCCTGTACCCTCACTGATACGGTGTTTGTTTAGGATACTTTCAAATATCTTTGGAATTGTTTATGTAAGTTAACATTTCTTTGCTTAACTAAAGGTTATCTATGACAAGAATTCACTAAAAATGTGATGCTGCCAGGTAGGCATCATATTAAAACTAAAGGGAAACAGCCTTTTGCACAATTTCACCGATAACTCACACAGAGGCATGCTGAAACAACACTAATTACATATAGCAACACACAGTCAAAAATTGTTAGGTCTTGTTTTGCTATTGCCCTTCCTCTATCGAAAGCTCCTTGGTTGCTTCTGTCATGCAGGGTGAAGCAGAAAAAACACAAAACTGTAGGCTTGTTTCATTCAACTCCCTATTTTAATCTACATTTTCAATGGGAACAAGTGGAAGGTGTGTGTAGGCAGCTCTCGGTCTGATACTTGTCAGTCTGTGCTGTGATGGGAACTTCTAGAAATCATGAGACACCTCCTAGTGATTTAAAAGGATAATGACAGTAGTACATCAGAAAAAACATAGGCAGAGTACATCCCACTCTCTAAAAAGCAGAGTCCTTGAGTGAGTATTTGCAGGTGCCAATATTCCATTAGTATATGTGAGTTTAGGTAAAAAGAATAAAAAAACAATAGGTGAAAACGGTATAGCAAAAGGTTAGTAAGTATGCTGAATTGTGAATATATGACATTTAAGGGGGGTGTTATAATTTTCTGTGTATTTGTGCACAATCTGACCCTGACCAAGATAGTCAATTTTCATCTGCCAAAGCATTCAAAACTTGAAGTGCAAATCCTTATTTGCCCACCAAGGGCTATTACCTACCATATAGAGAACAACTAGGGGATCAGGCCCAGTCAGCATGGGATCATGGTCCTGCCTGACAAACCTGATCTCCTTCTATGACAAGATGACCCAGCTACATGAGGGGAAGACTGTGGATGTTGCCTACCTAGACTTCCAAAAAGCCTTTGACACTGTTCCCCACAGAATTCTCAGGGCCAAACTGACTGCTCATGGCTTGGATGTGCACAGCTCTGCCAGATAAAGCACTGACTCAATGAAAGGGCCCAAGGGTGGTGGTCAATGGAGTTAAATCCATCTGGCACATGGTCACAAGTGGTGTCCCCCAGGGATCAGTGTTGGGACCAGTTCTGTTTAACATCTTTATTGATGACCTTGATGAAGACATAGAATGTGTCATCAGTATGTTTGCAGCTGACACCAAGTTGGATGGCAGTGTTGATCATGAGGGTAGGGGGGCTGTAAAGAGGGAGTTGGATAGATTGGATCGATGGGCCAATGTTAATGGGATGAGCTTCAACAAGGCCAAAGGCCAGGCCCTGCCCTTGGGCCACAACAACCCCAAGCAATGCTTACAGGCTTGGGAAAGTGTGGCTGGAAAGCTGTCTGGCAGAAAAGGACCTGGGGGTCATAATAGACAAACAACTCAATATGAGCAAGTAGTGTACCCAGGTGGCAAAGAATGCCAGTGGCATCCTGGCTTGTGTTAGAAATGCTGTGTCCAGCAGGAGTAGGGGGTGATTGTCCCCTTGTACTCATCTCTGGTGAGGTC
This sequence comes from Eubucco bourcierii, assembly GCA_013396675.1. Taxonomy (NCBI): domain Eukaryota; kingdom Metazoa; phylum Chordata; class Aves; order Piciformes; family Ramphastidae; genus Eubucco; species Eubucco bourcierii. The sequence goes on along the minus strand of VWZE01006346.1, from coordinate 724,835 downwards.
TCACCTCAAGTATTGTGTTCAGTTTTGCACATCTTACTACGAGAAGGATGTGGAGGTGTTGGAGCAAGTGTGGAGGAGGGCAAGAAAGCTGGTGAAGGGCCTGGAAAATAAATCTTATGAAGAGTGACTGAAGGAGCTGGGGCTGTTTAGTTTGAAAAAGAGGAGGCTGAGGAGAGACCTCATTGCTGTCTACAGCTACCTGAAAGGATGTTGTGGAGAGGCTGCTGCAGTTCTCTTCTCAGAGGTAAATAGTGTTAGAACAAGAGGGAATGGCCTCAAGCTGCAACTGGGTAGGTTTAGACTGGACATTAGGAAACAAAAATTCAGAGTGTTCAGGTACTGGAATGGGCTGCCCAGGGAGGTGGTTGAGTCACCAACCCTGGATGTGTTTAAGTCATTTGGATGTGGTACTTGAGGATATGGTTTAAGAATGAACTTTGTAGAGTAGGGATAGTGGCTGGACTTTGTGATCCTGGGGGTCTTTTCCAACCAGAATGTTTCTGTGATCCATTTCTTATCATGCCGCCTATTTCATAAGCAGTCCCTTTGTGGCTGCAGGCACTGCCACATGTTCACACATCTTGTGGTGATGAAGGATGGACAAGACTAATTCCATGTTCACACCACACCAGAAAGCACAATCAATATCCATTTATTGCATTTTAAAGAGAGAGGTGGCAAGAGAAACCCATCAGCATTAAATGCTGATAGGTGTAGGTGGCCAGAGGCAGTGACACTGCTCATTTCTTGTTCTGGGCACTCTTTCTAGTGTGGGTGGTTTGCAATTTATGCCTAGCTGAGGTGTACAGTGAAGTCCATATTTTATACGTCTGCTTCACCCTGTCATCACTCTGGCTTAGGGAGCCAAGGTTGTGTTAGTTAACAGTCTCTCACAATTTCTAAACTTCTCTTAAGAACAGTGGGGATTAAAACCAGCCAAAGAGAACTTGCTGTTTTGAAATCAGAATGTTTATTGTTACACAAATTATCCTTTTGGAGAGATCTACTTCAGAAGGTGATACTTTTCAAAAGGAGAGGAGCTTGGCTTTTTGAAGGTATAATCATCTTAGGATATTCTGCGAGGAAAATATCAAAAACTTTGGCCATGAACTATGTGGAGCATTAGAGTAGGAAGGGATTGAGAGCATAAATTGAGAGCACTTGTTCTACTATTTGTTTGACCAGAAAGCTAATGGAACTGCCAAATATGCATATTTACTTGGTTATCTGCTTTTTAACATAACAGAGCCTGTTGTGAAACTGAATTTCTTGCACTTCTAAAACTCAAGTCAAGGCAACTAGGTTTTTTCTTGACTCAAAGGAAAAAAATCTGTCTAATTTTGCTACTTTCTGATATCTGAATTAATGACTTATCTGCAGCATTCTGGAGGAAAGAAAATCTCTTTTATGTTAGCACAATACACTTTGTACTTGTAAAAGAGAGGATGAAAGACACCATCTATCTCAGAGGTTAATATATTTGAACAGACTTGCAGTGGCAAGAATTCTGACCATTTCATTGAGTATTTGTATACTGCATAGATCCTGGAAATAACCATGTTGGTTTTTAAAGGACTCTGCAACAGGGTTTGCATCAATACTGTGCTTCCATGGGAATCAGATTAATTGAATTTCATGTTCTGGGTAAGCTTCGCCCTGACAAGCAACAGGCATCCCCTTTGATTAAGATTTCTGTTTACCTTTTGGATTTATTTATTAGAGGCCAATTAAAAAAAAAAACAAAAAACCCTAGAAAAAGTTATTAAATGAATTCCCATCATTTTTACTTCATTTACCTTTCAGTCTGGATATAAAGTGAAAGTTTCAGTATTTTTTTCCACTCCAAATTTCTTTCCAGAAAAAACTATCCAGACCATCTTTATTTGTGGACTACAGATGTAGTAGACCTTTTAGAATTTCTAATAGCATCCTGTAGTGGATTGCACAGTTTTTCGTGATGGGATGGTTATTTCCTGTTTCATTCCACAAAGTCATGCAGAAATGCCCATAGCAGTTTTATTCTGCGTAGAGGTGGAGAAAATCTCAGAAAGTCTCACAGGAGAAATTTATAATAAAGAAACAAAACTTATGGAGAAACAGGAGAAAAGCTCCCAAAATTACCTCTGAACTTGGCATACAGTTTATTGCAGGTGCCATGGAAAGGTCTCTACATTAATTCTTTGGACACTCCAAAAAAAGGTGTATCATAGTATATCTCAGCTTCACTGCTTTATTATTTGTCACACCTAATCTAGAAAGCTTAGAGATAGTTTAGGTATTTTTAGACTACACTTATTACACCATTTCAAATGCTTAGTTCTTTGAGTTTATCCAAAAGGGAGAGTTACTATTTGATAAAAAGAATTACTCCTAGAATTACTCCTCCTATGGGGAAGAGACCATCTGATACCATAACTCTCTTTAATGCAGCAAGCTGAAATCTGAAATTTTAGAACTGAAAATGGAAAACAGATGAGTCTAACTAATTATTAGAAGATCTCAATGTGCTCGTTTGAGGCTAATTGGAATATTTTAATAGAGAAAATTACACTATAGGCTGTGAAAGGAAAACAATGGTGATGTCTAGTTCACTCATAGGCTTGCTGAGATGTTTGGGAAAAAGAACTCAAAACATTAGATAAATCAGTCTCAGTCTGTCTCTCTCTAGGGGCACAGCTTCTCAGGCGATCTAGCTTCTGGCTTCTCTTTGCTGATTAATCTTCACTAACCACTTTTCTTCTAACCCACCTGGCTGATCTTCCAAGTTCACCTTGCGTGTGGGGTTAACCTTGGGGTAAGGTACAGGGGTGGGGAGAAGGTGGAAGGGTGGTTGGGAGCCCCTCCTGGGGTCTCTGACTTCTGGGAGGGGAGTTGTGTTTCTGTATTACCTTTAACTTGTATATTTCTGTAAATATTCCTGTATATAGTGTATATCTCTGCTTGTACATTGTGCTGAGCTGTAAATAGAGCTTCAGTCCTTCCAGCCTACTGAGCTCTAGTCTGGGTCATTTTACAAAGTGTGGGGGGGTGGGGAACTCCCAAACCATCACACTCAAAAGGGAAGAAAAGAAATAACTGAAAAGCAGGAAGGCAAGCAAGTAATTTGATCAAAATAGCTATTCAGGCCTCAAATATGTACCTTGGCTTAAGAAACATTTCCTTTTGTGCATAAATAAAACTTTGGACACCTTTAAAGCAGTTGTCATTAAGTATTGCTGGGTATTTTGTCTTTGCCCAGTATATCTAGGCAAAAAATACCATAAACTTATCCCTTAAAAAAAAAGAATTCAAAAGAACTGTGAGTTTTTGTCTTTTTTTTTTTTTTTATTTTAAAATTACATGAAGAAGCAAGAGCTCAAAAGCTTAGAAATATTAAAGTATTCATAGGAGGACTTCTTTCTTCTGAAAACTTTGCAAAATTACCTATATTAGTAAAAAGAAGCAAATACCCCCAATATAAATTATCTTCTTTTTTTCTTTCAGATCGAACAAAAAGACATTGAGTAATTAATCAAAAATGTGTTGATTTAGAGGGAAGAGTTCTTTTATCAAAAAATACTGCTTGACCAAAACTGTTTGAGAAGGATTTGCCTTGGCCTTATTGCACATACAGATAGGGATCACAGGAGGTTCCCCCAAAATAACTTTTGTTCCCTCTGAAATAACTTATCTTCATTGTGACTGACACAGTCCTCCCTTGGTGTTATTTATAGCTCATGCACCCAGCAGGTCTTGAGAGGAGGAGCCTTCCCTGCAGCATGGCCTTTGTAGTAATGGGCATTTATTGCAAGAGTCACCATTTCTTTAGTATTCATTGCAAACACTGATTAGAGAGGGTGATAAAGACATCACTGGAGTCCAAAGCCCATCTTGGACTGGAATAAACAGAAGCATTCAAAGTAGCATTTTAAATGGATGCATCTATTTACTGCTCATATTTTCATACAAATGGTTTAGATTCAGAAAGTGTGGAAGAGGCTTTAATTTGCTGCAGCTCCAGTCTAATAGGTATAAAGAGATTCTGAAATACCGAACTCAAGAGGTGTTCTGACAAACCTTTGTACTCAAAATAACAAGAGCTAGTGTGAGCTTATACAATTGAAAACTAATTTCCCAGCCAACATGCTCATTAGCATATTGATGCAGTTCATAAATCAAAGCCCTGCCTACTCAAGCTGTTTACCAGTCTTGCATTAAGCAGAGTACCTCACCTGAGAAATGGATTGCGTTGCCAAGACACTGCAGAAACTTTACTGATCGGAGTACAAACTTGAGGAGCCAAAATGCTGCAAACTGATTTAATACACATGGCACTAAAGCACTTAGTCTTGTTTGCTTTCTGATTCAGCCTTGCAGCTTGCCATAATAATGTACTGCAGCACAGCCACAAGTCCCTACACAGAAAAGAGGTATTGGAAATTTTGATCAGTTTGGTTTTTAACAGGAGGACCTGAATTCAGGTGCATACGTTAAGTATTTAGGCTTTTATATCAGCCAAGCAGAGGTTGAGGCTCTTACCTAAGAATCCCTAATTAGTCACCAGAATTAGATGCTTGATGTTAAATTATTTGAAAAGCCTACTAAGTAAACCGAAGGTACAGCTCATTAGCCTAAACAAATGCCTACCTGCAGGTGCCTAGCTGTGCCCTTTGAGATATTCTGCTGTGGAGCTGGAGAAGATTTACACTTCTCTGAGATGGTGGCTGAACAAGGCCAGGTGAGCTAGTCTAGGGTGTCTCAAAAGGCACTAGAATTATGCGATTAACATTTTCCCTCTTTTTCCTTCATGTATTCAGTGATCTGGCTTAGGCATCAAAAACAGCCCAGCCCTGTAAGTAGAATTAAGAAACTTGTGCAGGGGTCAGTAGCTGCCAGAGTCTGGCTGCTTCCAGCTACCTTAGCCTGGATGGTTTTCGACTAGCTGGGAATACCTGCAGAGGCCTAAGCCTGTTGTTATCATAGAATCATAGAATCATAGAATGGTAAGGTTGGAAGGGACCTCAAGGATCATCTAGTTCCAACCCCCTGCCATAGGCAGGGACACCTCCCACTAGTACAGCTCACTCAAGGCCTCATCCAGCCTGACCT
>VWZE01006346.1:681117-719707 GCA_013396675.1 Eubucco bourcierii | reverse complement strand
CCACAACCTCCCTGGGCAACCTGTTCCAGTGCCTCACCACCCTCACTGGAAAGAACTTCCTCCTAACATCCAGTCTAAATCTCCCCTCTGCCAGTTTAAACCCATTGCCCCTTGTCCTGTCATTGCAGGACCTTGTAAATAGTCCATTCCCAGCCTTCCTGTAAGCCCCCTTCAGATACGGGAAGGCTACTATCAGGTCCCCTCGAAGCCTTCTCTTCTCCAGGCTGAAGAGCCCCAACTCTCTCAGCCTGTCCTCATAGGAGAGCTGCTGCAGCCCTCTGATCATCTTTGTGGCCCTCCTCTGGACCCGCTCCAACACTTCCATGTCCTTCCTGTGCTGAGGGTTCCAGAACTGCACACAGTACTCCAGGTGGGGTCTGGCGAGAGCAGAGTAAAGTGGCAGAATCACCTCCCTTGCCCTGCTGACCACACTGCTCTTGATGCAGCCTAGGACTCGGTTATCCTAAATCCCGGTGTTCTGTGAGTTGTTTTTCTGTTTATACTTGACCAAGATAACAGCCAGAGATACTTACTTTTATTGTGGTTTCTCAGGAGCTGTGCACAGCAGATCTGAACAGCTGCTGGGAAATCTGTTCTGTGCCTTTACTTCTGTGGTGGGTATGGCCACAGATTGCAAGCACAGGGAGAGCTGAAGCAGGAGTCACAGAACCACAGAATGTTAGGGGCTGAAAGGGACCTCGAAAGATGATCTAGTTCAAGGCACAGAAATTATTTTGAAGAGTAGGAACAAGCCTTGAAATTTAACTTGCTGATATGACAGAAGCCTGACAAAAAAGCAGAGCACTGAAGACTTACTGAAGGTTGTTGGAGATGTTGGAGGAATGGAATAGATTCTGGAAACTTCAAGGGCTTGTGAGGAGGATGTTCTGGTTAAAGTCACTGGTGTATGCCTGTTTAAGAGAATTTAGTTCATGGGGGAAGGCCAGACATCTAGTGACATGCAGCTCTTCTCAAGAAATAGAAGTAGTAAGAAGAGTTCAGCCTGCTGAAACAAATGCTGATACTCAGTCCTGATGCCTATTGAAGCCTCTGTCTCTTATGTTCAAGTAAATTCAATAATGACAATTAGTAAATCAAACAAAATACTTTTTATGGATGGAAGATGAAATGTGATTAAGATATGGGTTTAGTGATAAAGAAACTTTGATTCCTGTCTACACCTCTTCTACCAGCTGTGTGGTCATAGTAGATGTAAGTGTGCAGTTCCTGATACAGAGATGGTGAATAATAATGATTGTAAGTGAAATACTTTGTCATGAAGACACCCAAGGCAGTGATGTGTTTTTCTTCTTAAGAGAGGGAAATAACTTAAAAGAACTTAATTTCTTCCATTTTAAGGCATTATGAACCATACAGTAAATACAGACTATATTAGCTCCTGCCTCTGTGAAGCACCAAAGTAATTGCTTTTGTCCAGTGTCTTGGGCTGCTGCTGAGTGTCACAGGTTCAGCAGAGATTTTGCTAAGGGATGCATGCAATTTTGGAAGACATCTGAAGGCTATTTTGAAGGACAATTTTGTCCTACTATACAACTTTCAATAGATGAGAACTAAACAGAAAAAAAAACCTAAACAAATCAAAACAAAAAACCCACAAACAAAAAACAACCAACCAGGCAAAACAAACAAAAAAACCCTACCTAAGCTGCATAATGTTTACCTAACTTGCAGAATGAGAAGTAGTTCATGTCATTTGTCTTTCATGGACTTTGAAAAATAAAAGTAAAGATATGAGTATGACCCATAAGCCATCCATATTAGCATAGATATCCCTCAATATGAAAAAAAAAAATATTTTTTTTTTCTACTCTCTTTCCCCTTATACAAAAGGAAGATTAATTTCCAGGCAGTCCATTGAGCATATGTGTGATGGTTTGGGAGTTACCTGCTTCCCCCCCCACCCCCTAACAATGCATTCATCCAGACTAAACTCAGCTGACTGGAAATTAAGGAAAGAAGCTTTATATTCACATCTTAGCACAATAAACAAGCAGATATTTACAATATATGACAAATATTTACAGCTATATACAGAAACATACAAGTTAGAAGTAATACACAATACCCATCCCAGAAATCAGAGTCCCCAGGAGGGGCTCCCAACCACCCTGTCACCTTCTTTCCACCCTCATCTCTTAGCCCAGAATCTGTCTTACGTGCAAGGTGAGTTGGGAGGATCAGCAAGGGGGATTAGAAGCAGAATGATTACTTGGGTTTTACACAGAAGCCCAGGGAGAAAAACACAGACACTGACAGACTCCGACAGACAGTCTCATCTATGCTTGTGTTCTTGTTTTTACATGTCTCAGCAAACCTGTAAGTGAAATAGACATCACTATTGTTTTCTTTTCACAGCACATAATCTGATTTCTCTCATTAAAATATTCCGATTAGCCTCAAACCAGCACAATATGCCATGGAATTTACATTTAAGGCTGAAGAAACAGTATTTAAACTGGAAGGAGAAGCAGCTCATACCTGTTTGTTTGCTTGCAGAAAGGCTGCTTCTTGATTGTTGTTTGAACTGGTTGCTTAGATGAAGAACTGGGATTTTACCAATGCCAAGACCCTCAAGCTAAAGAGAGACAAACTTTTTTTTTTCTTCCCTCTTAGCCCTCTTAGCCTTTATATGTTGTTTACCCAGCGTTACTTTACAAATATTTTAAGTGTCAGCTAATTCTGTGGCCTGTGTTCATGAAGAGTTTCTGTGTATGAATGACTGTTTCCTCCTGTTCCATGGTGATTGCACCATTCATATAAAAACAAAGCCAAAGTATTCTAGAGCAATATATAAAAGAATTGTTTTTCATTTAGTACCACAGATTTTACACAAACATCTATGCACACACACCTCCCTTTCATCTCTTGTTTCCTGTATTAGCATTTTCAGCAACTTCATATGTGATTTAATTTCTCAAGTAGTTCAGAGTGTAAACTTCAAATCACTCAAAGTTGCCTTCTAAAAGCCTGTAGTCAAACAACCTCTGGCCAACATCCCATCAGGAACTTGATGCTGCATTCGTAGGTGCAAGGCAAACTATGTGAGGCAGAACAGGGAATACATGGATGACACATTGAATTCAATGTTAGAGAAGCCTAATGGCAGAAGGAAAGCCAGATGTTACTTTTTAGCGATACTTCATTCATGTTCTCAGAGACGTGTGGAAAGATATATGCCCTCAGTCCCCCATTCACACCTGACTCTTGATACCTTCTTTTGAAAGGATGTAATCAGGTATGCAAGAGGTATGAGGCTTTTCCAGGTGTGGAGAACCCATGTCTAGTCCTTTGCTTTACTGATGCTCACACATTCCTGCTGCTTGATTTTGCTCCAGGTTGTAACTCTGCTAGTCATGGGCTGCACAAAGCAAAATGATTTACAGTGTCAATGTCCATTTTAGGTAAGCCAACCGGATCTAAGTTCTTAGAAATGGCAATAGTTGTATCACCAAGAGTATTTTCTCACCTTATTTACAATTAATTCATGCAATCAAACAATGGTGATCCTAAAGGTCTTTTCCAACCTGAATGTTTCTGTGATTCTATGATTCTGTTCCCACATGGCCATAAGGGGACATTGTCAGGGTGGTTGAAAATGCTGGTTTAGACAGAAGCGCAGTCGAATCCATGCACTTGACAGGATTAAACTCAACCTCAGACTCAGCTAATAGCATGAAATGTGTCAGTGATTCATCCTGGAGCAAAGTCTTTCCCTCCTATGTATTGCAAGTAGGTACAACTGTAAATAAATTGCTGACATAGCTGCACTAGTTAAGATGGTGATTGGAGAAGAGTGCATCTGTGACCAATGGTTGCAACTAAGACAAATATGGATGTCAGACTGTTAAATTAGCAGTGTCTCTTTATCATTATAGTTTATGGTCTTTGAGAAGATATTATACTTTCATTGGCAATGTAAAGTGGGCTTCTGCCACAGTGGAGGTGGGGACACATAGAAAAGGTAAAGGACAGGCTTGGTAGTAGAGCTGCTCTGGGATAATAAACACTTCTAAGTTGAGAAGCCTCACTAAACTGTCATAGAAAGTAATTCCTGTGAAATGGTTTTGCATTAAGGGGTGACTTCACTGGCTGAGTGACCTAGTGATAAATATGCCAAATACTTTGCTGACTAAAATACTGTTTAACTTCAGCAAAGGCAGTCAGGTGCATGAGGTGTAAGAATCATAGAATCATAGAATGGTAAGGTTGGAGGGACCTCAACGATCATCTAGTTCCAACCCCCTGCCATGGGCAGGGACACCTCCCACTAGCACAGGTTACTCAGGGCCTCATCCAGCCTGGCCTTGAACACCTCCAGGGAGGGAGCAGCCACAGCCTCCCTGGGCGACCTGTTCCAGTGCCTCACCACCCTCACTGGAAAGAACTTCCTCCTGACATCCAGTCTAAATCTCCCCTCTGCCAGTTTAAACCCATTGCCCCTTGTCCTGTCATTGTAAGACCTTGTAAATAATCCGTTTCCAGCCTTCCTGTAGGCCCCCTTCAGATACTGGAAGGCTACTATAAGGTCTCCTCAAAGCCTTGTCTTCTCCAGGCTGAAGAGCCCCAACTCTCTCAGTCTGTCCTCATAACAGAGCTGTTCCAGCCCTCTGATCATCTTCGTGGCCCTCCTCTGGACCCGCTCCAACACTTCCATGTCCTTCCTGTGCTGAGGGTTCCAGAACTGCACACAGTACTCCAGGTGGAGTCTGACAGAAACTGGCATCTAAGTGCTGTCTCCTTCACTCACTGAAATGAGTCAGGAGTGACATAGATTGGCAGCATCTGTGCCAAATATCTGTGCCTGGGCATCTCAAGGTAAAAAATGTAATGTACTACTACTAGCATTTGGAATTCATCTGAGTAGAAGGGTATTGAAACTTCCACTTTTGCCGTTTGCTCTAACCAAAAGCAAAATAGAAAAACACTTCCCAAATTAAACTGACTCAGAGTCTTCTCACCCTGTATTTCCAATGACAATTATAATCTCACTTGGAAACTCACATGTCTAGTAACCTACACTACAGCTACACTTAGCAGTGTATGCAGAAGTCTGTCTGCAAGCTCTGATGCTATTAATATATGTAAAATGGAAGATGTGCGAAGCTTTGGTGCAGCAAATGTAGGCCTTGAAGAAACACAGGCAAACAATCATTAGAATTTTCAACTGACATAGAAAGATAACTTTGATATTGCTTTATGCTGACTTTCTACTACATCAAAAGGCATTTCACAACCTCCCTTTTCAAAACCTGACAGCATCCAAACTTGAGTGTGTGCAGTGGGAACCTGACTCCAGGTGCTCCAGATGATAAAGCAAAGCATAATGTTAAGGTCTGGCATAATGTGAAGAATGAGGTCATACTGTATTTTCAGAAATGCCTGGTGTTCTTGTGAAGCATGCTTGCACTCTCTCCCTTTTTTTTTTTTTTCTTTTTTTTTCTCCTGTGAATAACTTGGCCAGTGCTTGTAGAAGGCTGGTTTTGCCCCAGGGATTCTCACACATACTTCTGTTGACAGAGTTCTTGTGCAGCAAGCAAGCTGGATGCCTTTTGTTAAGGATCTGCTCACTTCTTTTTCTGTTCTACCTAGTTTGGAGGATCTTTTGGCTACTGAGTTCCTGTTGTTACACTCGTGGAAATGAATTGAAAAATATGGGGTTATCTTGAAAAAAAGGTAAAATTATCATCAGGAAAAAAAATAAAAAATCCTAATCTCCTAATTTGCTCTTGGCCTATATGTCTCACATTCTCTTGGCTTGTTTGCTTAATTTTTCAAGTGAAGATTGTTTAAATCAATGGAAAATATTAAGCAAAGTAATTGTGAAAAGGAAACAAATGCATTAGGAACTGAGGGGCAAAAACTTGTTATTTTAGATGAGTAGTGTACTGTTCCAGTCAGGATCAGGACGCAATTTGCTGGTTTACTGTGTCAGTTCAAGTTTAATTTAAAATAAGAAAATTCTACACATTCACATACTCTCTAATGCCAAAATACATAATGGGTATTGAAATGCACTGACTTAAAAAAGCAATGTTTGAAAAGTCAGTTTAGGTGATTTGCTTGCTGTTACAGTAACCATATGAAATAAAGCATAATAATTTGCTTCAGAAAACAATTCTTCTTGTGTTGACTCAAGAAAATAGAAACGAGTCTATGAATGTTAAAGTCTCTGTAAAATGCTCCTATTTAATGGTTAATCCTAATATATGCTTTTGTGTGATCTTTCTGAAAAACTTAGTGAGGCTTAATACATTTTTTTGTTTTCTGAGCAAAAGAGAATCAAGCAAATAGAGCATGATACACAAAAATGTATTTGTGAGTTTGCACACATTTTCTTTTGCCAGACCACATGAGAACTTTCCTTCCGTAGCATTTCACTAGCTGTATCAAAAATTCATGTTCATTTATTGCTCATTTCAAAGGCACTTTCCTTAATAAGTACAATTTGAGTTGTTTTAAACTCTTGTGTGTAAAAAGCTGAAGTTTCTACACTCAGATATGCGTTTTACATTTTATCTTAAAAAAACAGCCAGTGTTAGGGGTTTTTGTGCTCTTCCTGAGATGTTTTGAAGTGAGTTTTGGTTGGACAGTTAGCTCTGGTAGCCCTACATTACCCTTTTTAGTTGGAAAAAACACATATATGCCCAAGACAGTTTTTTTATTCAACATCTCTGCCTGCACTAGTGCCTACCAGTAGAGCAAATGTTACCATGTATATTTAGAATTATGTATGCATATTAAAGTAATTTCCCTGTTTATAAAGCCTTGAAGACTTTTTCCAAAAACATTATTACTTTCCAGAACTTTTAGGTGCACACATTCAGAACTGTGGTGAAAACTACCTTATTTTTCAGGGCTGTATTACAGGCCTTTCACAACACATACAGGTTTAGCTCAGTGTTCAGACCTCTCTCAGTTACACATTTTGCTGTGGGCAGGATTTCCAAATACACAGCTCTGCCCAAAATGCTCCATTTTTAGGAGCTATAAATGTCTATGTGTAGCTCTTTATAAAATATGGGATTTGATACTTTCTATAAGAGTGTGGATTTTTTCCAGTCACTGGTAGATTAATCCACAGGATGAATAAGGGTGCACTCACAGTCTCTCTTCTTACCACTTCCTTTTCAGACATTTTTTGCCATACTTGTACAAAACCAGACTGTTTTGTATCCTTCCTTTGTTCCAATCTCATCTCTGGAAAAATAAGAGTCCAATGGAGTTTCTAATAAGCAGAAAATTTATTTCATGTCTTTTGTAGTTAAAACCTACCCAAAAAATCTAGTTTGACACCATATCCAGTAAAAAACAACAGTCATTTGAGAGAAAGAACTTAGCACAATTTAAAAAGAAGCTGAGTATTGATTTTAGATGCTAGCAATATACAGAGATACCAAAAAATAGAATTTTTTTGCAGGGATGATTCATATTTTGAAGCCTACAGCATCATCCTAAAATACTAGAAATAGATCTCACCCACTTATCCCATCTCACCCCATACTTGCCTACTGCAGAATTTCTGTAGCTTCTGGAGCACTTTCTGCTGTATATTTGGTTTGTTACAGCAAAGATGTTCCTGTGAACACAGAGGTGTATTCCTGCAGATGTCATCACAGCAGAGCCTGCTTGGCAGTATTACAAGAATTAGTGAAAGCCCACAGAACATGCCAAGGATGGGTAATTTCTGCCAGAGAAGAATAAGTGACAATAGGAGCATGTGAAGCTAGGAAAGAGTCTATGAATTGGAGACTTGAGTGTTGCTACTCCTGCTGGAACTGGGGCAGGTACCGGCAACAATGGCTGTCCTCTCACTTAATGGCAATGAGCTGGTATGGGCAGCCAAGTCAAAGCTCACTTTCTGCCTTTTGGAGAGTCTTCTAGAATAGGTAAATCATTTTTGCTTACACCTGGGATTGCATGGTGGGAGTGTGGGTGCTAGCAGCATGCCTTCTTGCAGGGTACTGCATTCCAGAGACTGAAAAACAAAAGTCATGGCTCATTGTGAAGCACAGATAATAAAATTCACCTGAAATAGCAGGAGGCTTTTTCACCATGTGAATTGCTAGTGATTCCAATTATTTCCTACATATGCAGGAATGTGTTTTGGTTTTCAAAGACGTTGTGCTCAATTAGTTCTTGTAATGCTAGGGAGAACCAAGGGTGTCCAGCACTTCTGAAAGTAAAGACATTTCTATGTAGGTGGCTAACTTGAAGCTTCTAAGAAAATGAGTGTTTCAAAAGTAGGTTTCTCATTCACATGCAGACAATGTAATCTATTATTATTGTGCAACAAATATATGAGAGATATTCTTTCTGCCTTTATTTGTCCCTCTAAAAGCTGGCTTTCTGGGGTTAAGCTTTTTTGTCTAGACATCATCCATAGTTTTGGATAAGGCAGTCACGCCAGGAAGGAGCCTCATCCCACATCAAGATAGGTATCAAAGATAAGTGAGGACATTTACCTTCTGGAAGAGTTTTTCTCTCCCCACTGACTACAGCAGGAGGCTAGACAACTTACAATAATGTCTGACTTTTAAAGAGCTAGCAATAGTTGAGAAGAAATCTACCTAAATACTGTGTACCTCCATGCTCACACCTTTTATACTTTGAGTTCACAGTTAATATAATAAATCCAAATTGTATGTAGTGTTCTTTCTATTAACCAGTGTATGCCTACAACACTAAACTATATACTAGCCATCACTAAAATAGGCCTAGCTGGTGTGCATTGCTCAGTTAGTGGCACATGCAGTGAGAGGCATGTCACATGCTAGCTTTGCTTGATTCCCGCTTTGACAATCACACTACTGCCTTCTGACAGGTCTTCCTCATCACTGACAGGTTTGCCACATGCATCAAAGGCTTAAGCTTCTCTTTTTATTTTGAAAAGCTTCTGTTCTGCTTTACTATCTCACAGATGGAGTACTGAAACAATCAGTAAAATAACTGCTATCAATACTCGATCTGTCACAAGAAGTAAATTATATCTATGGATGAATGTAAGCTATTCAGTGATACAAGATCAGTTCTTCAGCAGCTTCTTTCTTCCTGTGTGTTGGAGGTTCATAGCCTAGATATGAGCACAGAAGTGACGACTGATTTAAACCAGATATGGCCAACTCTGATGTAGTACTGAGGTTCTCCCTTATTTTTAGTCTCCTCTTTTTACTTTGCAAATTCATTGGAAATAGACAGGTGCTGCACTGCAGTGGCAATTCACAGAAGCTGAAAGACAGAACACTCTACCTATATTGCAGCTGTCTTTCTTTTATGTCAATTACTCCTTGCCCTTCCCCATAACATTTTAGTAGCTTTATCAGAAAAGTCTAAAAGTTTCTATTGATTTAACAGACAATAACATAACATTTTAGTAGCTTTATTCAGAAAAGTCTAAAAGTTTCCACTGATTTCACAGACAATAACATAACATTTTAGTAACTTTATCAGAAAAGTCTAAAAGTTTCCACTGATTTCGCAGACAATAACACAACATTTTAGTAGCTTTATTCAGAAAAGTCTAAAAGTTTCCACTGATTTCACAGACAATAGCATAACATTTTAGTAGCTTTATCAGAAAAGTCTAAAAGTTTCCACTGATTTCACAGACAATAACATAACATTTTAGTAACTTTGTCAGAAAAGTCTAAAAGTTTCCACTGATTTCACAGACAATTAAAATATAATGAAAAGAGGCATATTTCAGTAACAGATCTAAAATAATTTTGAATGATTCTGAATCACTGTGCTGATAATCAACATGAAGTCAATATTAAAAACAAATAAATCTGCATTTACTACTTCTTTCCTAGTCTCTAAGGTAAATAAGTCAACTTTATTATCTTTTAAGTTAATTTAATCTACATGGAGATTTTTGAAGAGGCCTGCAAGACAATTTGTTTCAGTATTATTTTTGGTGATACACTCCAATGTAAGCTAGTTACCATCAATAATGTTGTTGAGTTGTTTTGTTTTGTTTTGTTTTGTTTCAGAAGCAGAGAGGATTCAGATGTTTTGTATGAGAATCCAGGCATTAATAATGACTGTGTGATCATGGTTTTGGAAAAATAAGAAGATATTTCCTGGCTACCTCTGTGAAGTTACATTTAAGAAAACTAGGAATGAAGTCATTTTGATCTCTGATGGATGAAACTCATTGGAATGGAAACTAATATATATGAAGCAGAACAGAGCTCACCTTATCTTACATCTGCCAAGTGCCTGGGGACTCAAGAGGAAGCAAAGTATGAAGAATACCAAAGGAAGAGAGAAAAACAGGCAAGTCCATCTGAATTTCAGAACATTTTACTGGAACCCAAGTTGAGTTTGCTGTCCATGTCATCGTTACTAGACCACAATGAGACTTCCTTGCAACTTGGCATAGCTTCAGGGCATGTCAGTGCCACTGCTCAGTTTGAGACAAAGCACCTTTGTGAAGAATTTCTCTCTTCTGCAAAGCACAAGGCAAAGGAAGATCCTTTAAACCTTCCCTTCCACACAGAATGGCCAGTCTTTACAGCAAAAACTTCAGACCAGAAACCAGAAGGGATCCATGAGATCAGAATCATAAAACACAAACCAAGTGCTATCACATTTTCTGATTTTGAGTTTTTACCACATGAAGCGAATACTAAACTCCATATTTGTGAGGCAGGAGAAGCAGAAGAGTTTTCATCTGAAGAGGAAGAAGCAGGTCATAAAGATGATGATGATGTGTTTACAGAACTGCCACTGTGCGAGGCGTTTCTCAATGGTCTTCATAGAAGGAATGTTTCACAAAGAAAGCAAGCTAAACATGAACTTACCAAATGCCAACACATCTGTCAGTTAGAAGACTGTGATAATCGTTCTGACAAGGAATTGAAGGAGCATGGCAAGGAAGAAAAACACTTGGAGCCAGAGGTAATACAAGCTACTCTTTTGTTACAAGCATGTTTTACGTAAGTGGTATCATTTAAGGTTGGTTACAGGAGGGGAAGGAGTTGCGCAAATCATTATCTACATAATGATAATTAATGTGACTTGCATAATTAAGAATATAAACCTACAGTAAAAACATAGCAGATTTTTACATGAGACAAATCTATTGCTTCAGATGGGCCACATCACTGTTAGCCTCAACTTCAAATCTTGGTTTTCTGTTTTCTCTCGCTTTTTAAAATGGGAACACTGGCTGAGTTTCCCCTGCTCATACAAGATCATACATCATGCCATGTACAGGATATACTCCCTGAGCCTATCAGCTGTTCCAAAGGGACAGAACTCAGGTTTACTCTGATAGGAAAGTATATTTCTTCATACTGGAAAATGGCCTTCTTTAGTGTAGTGGCAGTCTTAGCATTGTGCCACATAACCCACAGCACTGCTAAATAACAGCGTCTTCTGAGTCATATTTCATTAAAAGCAAGCTGGATGCCTTTTGTTAAGGATCTGCTCACTTCTTTTTCTGTTCTGCCTCGTTTGGAGCATCTTTTGGCTACTGAGTTCCTGTAATATGGAGGACAGACTACAATCTGGCCTATAACAAAAGAGAATAAACAGATTTTTTTATATGTCTACTGGGACACAGCATAATGCTCAATCATGTCCAAAATGAAAACAAGAAGATCTAGAACAAAATAAAAAAACACTCTGGAATGAAAATCATCCAACTACAACCTCTGCAGGAAAAAAAAAAAAAAAAAAAAGCATTGAGTAAATTAGATGTGTTTTTTGAACAAGGAAGAACAGCTTTCAAAGTGAGTTCTCACTAGGATGGAGAATAAGCAAAGCTTTCCCCTTGCTCCCAGCTGGTGACAAACCAAATGCCTGGAGCTAAACATGTTTATCATTGGAGAAGTTCAGCTCTAGTACAAAAATATGAAGTGACTCCAAATAGTGGGCAAAACAAACTCTTAAAATTCCAACGTTCCTGACCTTGCAGCACAAATTAATCTTAAACTGCAGGTCAGGCATACCTTTCCTTCCTCTCTTTCTCCTCCTCCAGATTAAGAAAAGGTTATTTTCCATGTAAGTCTGCTTTATGCCTTGAAAATCAGGGTGAAGACCATGTTTTTTTATCTAGTGTGGTTTCTTTTTCTTTATCTACAGTTATTTTACTTCTAGTACTGATACCAGAGTTGCTTCATTGATTTCCAATTAAATGAAAGAATTCGGACTACAATGCCCATATTAACATCAGAGTTATGGTATACAATAGAATCATAGAATGGTAAGGTTGGAAGGGACCTCAAGGATCATCTAGTTCCACCCCCCTGCCATAGGCAGGGACAACTCCCACTAGCACAGCTCACTCAAGGCCTCGTCCAACCTGGCCTTGAACACCTCCAGGGAGGGAGCAACCACAACCTCCCTGGGCAACCTGTACCAGTGCCTCACCACCCTCACTGGAAAGAACTTCCTCCTAACATCCAGTCTAAATCTCCCCTCTGCCAGTTTAAACCCATTGCCCCTTGTCCTGGCATTGCAAGACCTTGTCAATAGTCCCTCCCCAGCCTTCCTGTAGGCCCCCTTCAGATACTGGAAGACTACTATCAGGTCTCCTCGAAGCCTTCTCTTCTCCAGGCTGCAGAGCCCCAACTCTCTCAGTCTGTCCTCATAGCAGAGCTGTTCCAGCCCTCTGATCATCTTCGTGGCCCTCCTCTGGACCCACTCCAACACTTCCAGTACTTAAGTACTTCTTTAATCCTAATCTATCTCAAATTTGGGGGGGGAGTAATTTTGCCCTTAACTGAGTTTTTGCTGTATTGCATACATGTCCCAACTTTACTGCAGAAGCTCACAAAGAAATAAGTCACATTTTTACACATTTTTCTCAGCAGCTAATATTAGAAAACCAAGGCTAAAAGAAGGATCCAAAGCATTGCACCTTTTGGTGCAATACTGATCCTCATTCCTGTGACCCATGGTTTGTTAAACAATTGCATTGTTACTCTACCCTAAGCCAAGTTTTGCTTCCTCATCTACTCAGAAGCATTCTCATTAATGTAAATATAAATCAAAATGCATGCACAACATCCCTGGATTCTGTTCACTGAAGGTCATTCCCATAGATAAAAGGGAGAGGACAGTGGCTGCTGTCATTTGGTTTACTTTATGTCTAGGCTATAAAATAAACTCAAGGATGCAGCTTGTAGTGCAAAATAACGGATTATGAATTGCCAGACAAGCATGCAAAATTGCCTAGTAAATCTCAGAGCATGTGTCAAAACATTTCAAAATCTGTACAGATGCAATGATGCAGTCCTGGTTTTGATTATTTTTTTCCTATGTAAATAAGTATCTATCATTCTAGGAATGCCTACAAGAATTAAAAAAAATAGGATTATCTTGTCTCTGAAATTTTAGCAGCCACCAACATTTTTCTTCTCAGACTAGAAATTTCATCATGATTCTGGTTTAAGCAAATGTATGGCACTGTCAAGTTACATGGAAAAAAACGTCTTTCTACTGGAGAGAAATTAACTAAATAAAGACAGCATGGCATAAAAATGTTGTCAAAAGAAGCAACCATCGCTGTTAAGCCTTACACTTAAAAATAGTATAACAAACATATGACCCCAACCATACAGATACAGACTACCACACACAGCACCTTGATCCGGACCCTGGCTAAATCCTTGCTACTAGAGTTCACAGTGAACTTGTGTTAAGATCTACCCTGCAGGGGCATTCCTAACTGTACTCGTTATTGAGTGCAAATCTCCTATTATATGTATAGAAAAGAGGAAAGGTTGTCACCTTCTCCAGCCTGGGGAGCACTGGCATCAGTAGCAAAACCAGTGCCCAAATCTCCATTTAAATAGTTGTTCATAGAATCATAGAATCAGTCAGGGCTGGAACGGACTTCAAGGATCATCTAGTTCCAACCCTCCTGCCACGGGCAAGGACACCTCACACTAGATCAGGTTGCTCAGAACCCCATCCAGCCTGGCCTTAAATACCTCCAGGGAGGGAGCTTCCACCACCTCCCTGGGCAACCTGTTCCAGTGCCTCACCACCCTCACTGTAAAGAGCTTCTTCCTAACATCAGTCTGAAACTATCCACTCCATTCCACTTAGTCCTATCACTTCATATCCTAAATGTCCCTCACCTTCAGATATTGTAAGGGCACAATAAGGTCTCCTTGGAGCCTTCTCCTCTCCAAACCGAACAACCCCAACTCTCTGTGTCTGTCTCAATAGCAGAGATGCTCCAGCCTTCTTCTCATCCTCGTGGCCCTTCTCTGGACACATTCCAGCATGTCCATATCTTTCTTGTAATGGAGGCTCTAGAACTGGACACAGTACTCAAGGTGGGGTCTCACCAGAGTGGAGTACGTGAATTTAAGTAATATATGAATTTAAGTAAGTTGTTGAACTTTTTCTTTCATTCTTTCTTCATTCAAATCTCCAAGTACACCAAACACTAAACAAATAGAGGGAAGATGGAAAAAGCAAAACTTGTGCACATTGCCAACTCTGTTGCGAGCAGAAGAAATTGATGAAAATGATAATTCCTACAATGGTGCCCAAAGCTGTGTTTTGTTTGGGTTTTTTCATTTAGTTTTTGTTTGGTTTTTTTTGTTTCTCCCCAAAGACACAGAGCATCTTCCGGTTCTGAGTTGTACAAGATAAATGATACTTCTGTTCAATTTATGAATTCAGTCTGGCCTCTGAGTTTCCACTCTGAGACTGGTACCACATATATTTCTTGTCCTTTGTCCTTCTCAGGAGGCTGCAATCAGCAATGTATTTAATGCCCAAAGAGAGTTCTTACATTAAAACGAGTATTTGTTGCAACGGGGGAAGTAAAATTTCAAAGATTTAAAAGGAATTATGTATACATATATCTGAAACATTGTCCATGTTATATCTCCTTTTGGGATGGTGATACAGGTAAATGCCATTGTTAAGATAGCATTTCCTTAAACACAACAGTGAGTTTCTGTGCTTTCATCATAGATTTGTCTTCTTTGCCCACTTTACTCAAAGGACTTCCTAGCTGTCTTGAATGCAATTTTTTTTCACATCTCATGTCCTTCTAATAGTATTTATGATGGTTAGTTCTGTTCTGTTCAGAAATTTTCTCAACAGCTCTGAAGTGTATCTTCAGCCATTTCTCTTTGCTTATTTAAGTCTTCGTATTATGCTACCTACTCTGTGCATGCAACCTACTCACAGTATGCAGTGGCAACAAAAGCTTTATAACAGCTTCTGAAACAACATTTTTCTACATTACCATTTCTTCAAACTGCATTGACCTGGATGCAGCCAATAGGTGTATTTAAACAGGAACTGCTATGCAACATTACATCAGTAAATTTATCTTATCCTTTCACAGTCTCAAAACAAGACGTGTTACTTCCAGGAGTAGCATTTCAATAGAGTAAAAAATGAAAGATATTTGTCAGGTATTAGGCAAAAAGAAGTACTATGAAATCATACCCTTGACAAAGTGAATTGTCATGCATCTTCATAGACTCATAGAATGGTAAGGTGGAAAGGGACCTCAAAGATCATCTAGTTCCAAACCCCTGCCATAGGCAGGGACACCTCCCACTAGGACAGGTTACTCAAGGACTTGTCCAACTTGGCCTTGAACACCTACAGGGAGGGAGCAGCCACAACCTCCCTGGGCAACCTGTTCCAGTGTCTCATCACCCTCACTGTAAAGAATGGAGTTCCTCCTAACATCCAGGTTAAATCTCCTCTCTGCCAGTTTAAACCCATTGCCCCTTGTCCTGGCATTGCAAGACCTTGTCAATAGTCCCTCCCCAGCCTTCCTGTAGGCCCCCTTCAGATACTGGAAGACTACTATAAGGTGTCCTCAAAGCCTTCTCTTCTGCAGGCTGAAGAGCCCCAACTCTCTCAGTCTGTCCTCACAGCAGAGCTGCTCCAGCCCTCTGATCATCTTCATGGCCCTCCTCTGGACCCTCTCCAACAGTTTCATGACCTTCCTGTGCTGAGGGTTCCAGAACTGCACACAGTACTCCAGGTACTTCCCTCACCTCCATGATTTTATAGAAATACTGCTAATGTTTACTGCCACAAAAGCGCAGGCATAGTCTTACCAAGATGGCAGCAAACTGGAAAGCCTCTCTTAGGACACTTTCAAAGCATCTCTTTGGGAAGCCCACCTTAGCTTTCGGCTGCTATTATAGCATGCAAAAAGGTTTTTGACATTGTTGACATCACTTAGGGCACCTATGTGAGTTGTCACAGCTTCCTCTATTGTATCAGAGAGGGAAGGCAACACAGCAGGAAACCTATGTGTTGGCAAGGAACATCTTAAAGCTAATTATCTAAGTGCTCATCTGCAGCCTCCTGATGTCTGTGCCAAGACTATATTCAGGATGTCTCTCCCCACTGGACATTCAAGGTACTCCAACTGAGTCATCTTCTCATAGCTACTCTTGATAGAATACAGTTTCCACTTTCTGAAACATATCTGAAAAGGTTGATGTTGTAAGCTAAGTGTTAATTGATATAAGCATAAAGGAAGTCCTCCAGAGAGACTGGAAAGTGTTGGGGGAGGACACAGGACACCACAATTGTTTACTCTGTTCACCTTTCCCTTATCTCCCTGTATAAGGGACAGACTGTTTTCCCTCTCTCTCCCTCCTCTCTCCTCTGAGTCTGTGTGGCAGGCTGTTATCCTGGGTTGTGGGGCAGTGTGTGGTCTTGCCTGGCACATTAACACACCTTCTAGCTGCACCACTGGGGCTGGTCAGCCTGGCTTGGGGGGCATTGAGGCTTGGTAGGCCTCTCTTGGTGGGGGCAGTTTGGCCTGCTCCTGGGCCTGTTGAGGCTTAGTGGTGAGGGGAGTTTTTTTGGGAGATTGTGAAGGTTTTGGCCTGGTAGGCCCAGGTGGAGAACTGTGCCTAATTTGTGTTCCTTTTCCCTGCATACCTTTTGTATTTCTGTATGTTTGTAAATGGCTTTCATATTTAACCCGCAACTCTGTACGAGTGGTTTTGTTTTACTCCTTTCGCTCTGGGCTAGCTCAGGACAGCTGAAGAATTAACTGCTGGCAAGAGTTACATATAGGTGCTATTTCTAGGAGAGTTCTAGAAAAATAACTGTTTCTTAAAGAACCAAGAGTCTTTCCTAATTCAGAGGAATTCACTGAAGGAGCCTCTGTGATACTGTTTCCCCTTGCACTGGGGCACGCCTGCTGTGTAAGCTGGTACAGAGTGTGTAAGATCTGCTGGCCCTTATGCAGGAAGCTGGGAAACCTTCCAGGGGCTTGAGTTGCACACCTATTTACATCATACCTCTTCAGCATCTCTAGGAAGATCTAACCCAAACCTCCTTGTTAGTTCAAAGCAAGATGCTAATGGTCTAATATGTATGTTGGACATTGCATCGTTCAGCTGGGTCAAACAGAGAGTCAGATACCACTCCCTAAGAGTAACAGAGACAAGATGACCCAAACAGATAATTTAGGTAATTATGGTAGTATTCACAGTGAATAGCTTTGTCAGGATTTAACTTCTGAAAGAGGCTGCACAGTCATGGGAGTGACCAGTCTGGAGACTGTTTCTGTGCAGCGCTGGACGGTGTTAATGAGGTAGCTGTGGCACCAAATTTCACCATAAGTAAGTCTTTATTTTAATTGAAACTGCAGTGTTCTAAAGGAGATTTGTGAATGCTCCATTGCTTTTGACATTTAAAGCTAATGCAGCTGAACTCTGGAAATGGTTATAGAGAACTTTACTGGCAGGAAGATGGATGATGTGGCTTTCCAGTTTCCTTCATTATTCACTCATTTTCATCAATTTCCTTGTTCTATGCTTGTTCTGCAGTTAGGTAAATTTTATCCTCATTATACAATCATTACTGAGTGACAAGTTTGATAACCATTGTATCAACTTATACCATGAGAGCTCAGATGCAGGCTGCAGTAATTTGCTGAGACGTATTACTGAAGCTTCTCTAGCATCTCTCCTAAATTTTGTCTGCTTCTGGCCTGTGTTTTCATTCTTTTCACAACAACAGAAGTTCACCAAAGGAGCATGACAAGATAAACAGACAAGACGTGGGAGGACATAAATCCACAAAACTTTATTCAAAGCTACAGTTTTTGAAGTTAATTATGATTTCTTAAAAATACAGAATCATAGAAAAATAGAATAGTTTTGTGTTGGAAGGGACATGTATTCATGTGTTCTAAATATTTTAATCAAGAAATCATAGTGAAAGGAAAGTTTTAAGTCTTTGACAATTAATTTGCTTTATTCACGTTACATTGGATCCATTCAATTGAAATTATTAAATTAGATCAGCAGTCAAGCCTACAGCTATGATTAGTAACTGGACCTGCCAAAATAAGCTTCTAACCCTTATATTTGGATGGCTTAAACTCTGTATTCCTGCCCCATGCCTTGCTTAGCCACTCTGAAGTACTTTTTACAAAACACACTTTGCTGTTTTCATTAATGATGCACTGGTACTTGGGTGGAATTTAAGGAATCTGAAAATTGTCCTGCAATAGTTTCCTTTTCTCTAATTGAGTTGTACAAGAGCAAAAATTAGTAAAGAACATACTGGATTGAAGCACAAATTCCTTCTCCCATTCCTCCCATACTTTTGGAGTTTGCTCTTCTCTTTATGAAACTGAGACTTCAAAACTAGAGGAGGAGAATGGTTGCAAACCTGTGATGACTTCTTTGTGAAGAATAATACAGATTTTATTATCTCTTTTTCATCATCTTCTGCAGACATGGGATGTCTACTCAGGTAGGAGAACAGAGTGCTGCAATAGCAATATCCAGGGAGAAGAGAGTAGGAAGTTAAGGGGAAAGAAAATGACTTGCCTAAGACAGGAGTAATGCACTGAACTTTGTACATTCTAATTTCCTTTGTGTGTGCGTGTGAGAGATTTGCACTTCCTGTATTTCCATTACACATGCTCTAGAGCTGACAGGTGTTGACACAGTGAGTTGAACTTTAGAAAATCTGTAGCATTTGTGTTTGTTTTCTGCCTGCTTGAAATAGGAGTTGAATAACTGCTTATTACTTTAGCAATGATGCCTTATTATTGGTCAATAAATAACCACAATTAAATCTTAATAAAGTCCAATAAATGGTGTCTTATAGGCTTTAATTATTGAGTTGAAAGAATCTTTTATTAATTGCATAAACTTGAGAGACTAATGATCAGTGTAGCATTTTGTATAGAGTACATTTTTCTCTAGTCTCACTTTTCCCATTAGGATAAGGCATTTGTTGTGTCCTACTTACTGTGAATGGAGGAAGCAGGAAGTTCGAATGTGCATCTTACTTCAGTGGAAATTAGCTGCAAAATTATAGGAACTTTAGAAAATAACAATAATGTTATAACAGAACCAGTAACTTAAGGATATAACAAAAGGTCATACTGAAGAGAATTGGTATGTTGGGAAAATGTAGGAAAATATGTGGACACTATCAAAGTGACTGTCTTTTATCTCTTCAGTATACATGCATGTGGCTTCCATGTTTTAATAAATATGCATGATCCATTGTTCTTTAAAAGAGAATTAAAAAAAACCCAAACAAACAACAAAGTCTATGCCCTCAGAAAAGATGCACTCTAATGCCAGCAGCAGATACCTCTCCTTCAAATCATGAGATTGTCTTTACACTGCTGTTGGGTTTGAAACTGTAGTGAACACAGGCCTTCTGGTTTTGTGAGAAATATCCAAGCAGTTCCAGCTTGGGCCCTGCCAACCCATCCTGAAGAAAATCTGTAATACAAGGGGGAAAAAAAAAAAAAAAAAAGCAGAAGTGATAAACTTTCATGTAATGGGTGGATTAGTACTCAAAAAAATTCAGAGTACTCTTCTGCAGTTGACCCTTCATGCAGTTTGAAATAATTTGTGGTGAAAAATACCATCAGCCTCCAGTGTCGTATACTGTATATAGTACCTACATAGTGAAATTCTGGGGTAATTAAAATCCCAGGACAAACTTATTTAAAAACATAAGATAATTACTCAAAACTCACCTAGACCTTCAAACTCCTTCAGAAAATATTAAAAGTACATTTCAGTTTGGTGCTGTAATATGAAGTTACAGGTAAGGTTGTTGAGTTATGTTGCACAGTGAAACTCTTCAGCTTCCAGTTAATGTGTAAAACTCTGACCCTTAAGTAGTTTTCATAATGTTACGAACAATCTTTGGGCAAGCAGTTTCCAAGGTGTGATTGTCTGCTGTCAGTGTCTGACACAGGCTTTATGCTGCCCATCCTAGCTGTAGCTATCATACTGAAAACACACTGTGCTGCCAATGAATTTTATTGCATGGTTTCACTGTGGTCCAGAACATACAGTAAGAGGCTCTGTGAAGAGAATGTTGGGATCTTCTGCTTTAACCTGTTCATTGAATATTAATATGTAGTTTATATTTATCCTTAATGTTTCAGAAGAATAGTTAGCACAACTGGTGTATTATACTAGGGCCACAAAATGTTTTCAGGGTGTTGGAGCACCTCTGCTATGAAGACAGGCTGAGGGAACTGGGGTTGTTCAGCCTGGAGAAGAGGAGGCTCTGGGCAGACCTAATAGCAGCCTTGCAGTACCTGCAGGGGGTCTGCAAGAAGGCTGGAGAGGCCTGTAGTGATAGGACAAGCGGCGATGGCTTCCAACTAGAGAGGAGCAGATTTAGATTGGGTGTTAGGAACAAGTTCTTTACCATGAGGGTAGTGGAACACTGGAACAGGTTGCCCAGGGAGGTGGTTGGGGCCCCATCCCTGAAGACATTCAAGGTGAGGCTCTAGGCAACCTCATCTAGTTGAGGACTTCCTGCTTACTGCAGAGGGTTTGGAGCTGGGGTTGTTTAGCCTGGAAGAGAGGAGGCTCAGGGGTGACCTCATTGCTGTCTACAACTACCTGAAAGGAGGTTGTAGCCAGGTTGGGATTGGTCTCTTCTCCCAGGCAACCAGCAACAGAATGAGGGGACACAATCTCAAGTTGTGCCAGGGGAGGTATAGGCTGGATATTAGGAGGCAGTTCTTCACAGACAGTGATTTGCCATTGGAATGGGCTGCTCAGGGAGGTGGTGGAGTCACCGTCCCTGGAGGGGTTCAAGAAAAGACTGAATGGGGCACTTAGTGCCATGGTCTAGTTGATTGGATAAGACTGGGTAATAGGTTGGACTGGATGATCTTGGAGGTCTCTTCCAACCTGGTTGATTCTATGATTCTATGACTAGATGACCTTTGGAGGTCCCTTCCAAGCCAGACCATTTATAATTCTATGCTTCTAAAAGGGGAGATTATTCAGATATTGACTCCTTTATTCATTGTGTATTCGAATACTTCAGAGTCACATGGCCACCTCAGGACACAGCAATATTACTATTGCTCTTGCCAGAAAACATTACAAAAAGATACGTTTAAGGTTGCACTAAGACCATTAATAAATAAATAAATAAGTTATCAAGATTATTTATCTGGAACCTGTGCAATGTGAGGCCATTCAAGCATTTCATGTATCTCTACAGAAGTAGAGGAAAAGTCAACAGAAAACAAACACTGTCTAAGTCAAGGCTCTGATGAGCTACATTCCTGTCAGAGCACAGGAATAGGCACCTGCAGGAATTACAGACTGGGTCTTAGGTGGGGGGACCAGAAGAAACATGTAGAAATCTTTTAATCTTCTTACCATTGAAATTAAGATATTCCTTCAAGGTGCAGATGGAGATTCTGGATAAGCTGTGGGATGGGCAGTAAGTAGAACAATTTGTGAGACTGCAAACTTGCACAAGAGATGAGGGAACCAGATAGGGTTGCATTTTTAAGTTTGTTTGGCTGATAGGTGAGCATTTGGTGTATTTTCCAAGTCCAGCAATACAGCAAACTGAAAGATAGCAAAAAAAAAAATGCCACCACAAACAAAAAGCCCAAGAAAGAGAATGTAATTGAGTTAACAAGCTTGCAAAGTATATTTCTTATTATAGCAAAGTTCTTGAATAAGAAAAATTAGTTAGAATTTCCCTCATGCACATGATAGCCCCACCACAAGTTTTTGGCATTTACTGTAAGCCATATAGGTGCTTTTGAAAACTCTTCCTAGGTAACATATGCCCAGTTGATAAAATCAGATTCTACTGATATCCCTCTGTCCTTATTTGTGTGAAAATCCAATCAAATAATGTTAGCTTGATACTGTAATGGACATATTTTCTTGGTAGTACCATGGGACCACAGACTGTGTCCAGGGATATATGAACATGTTGATATTGCCACAACATACGACCAGCGATCTGTGTGAACACCAAGGCCCACATTTGAAACAAAGTCAGAAAAACTCAAAGACTTCTAAAACATATAGTGAACTTCACAGCAATTTTAGGATGATAGGTCTGAGATTTCATTTTGCAACATTTTTGTGTGGTTACTTTCTGTAAGAGAGAATGCTATAACCCTCAAAACTTTTCTTAACTATCACTCAAATTATGGAGCATTTTAAAAAGTAATAAAACTAGAAATAGACTACTTTTACCTATCCAAGTTTTTGTCTAAACTAAAAGTCTTACCCAGTTTTGAATTATCTCAGAGCTAAGACTTTTGCAGCACAGTGAAGGTAAACCTACTCTGAAACAGATCAGAGTTCTCAGAATTAAAACAGACAGAACATTGAGTCCAGCACCTGTATTTGAAGCATTTTTCTTCCAGAAATGAACTTCAGTAAAATCTCATCAGACTTTTGTATTGTATTACTGGGCTCTCTTTATCTGTAGAATCATAGAATCATAGAATGGTAAGGTTGGAAGGGACCTCAAGGATCATCTAGTTCCAACCCCCTGCCATAGGCAGGGTATGTACTTTCTATGAATTCTGAAATTCCCTGGCACTTAGACTTTCAATCCTATGCTTCAAAAATCTAGTCTAGAATAGGTAATATTTTTGTGTCAAAGATTTAACAGCTTATTATATTGTATATTTAGAGAAACATTGTCTGGCCTTAATCTAATCTTTGTGGTGAAGTAGTGATATGTTACATAAGCTACTGTAAGTTTTACAGTTACTATTTACTGTTCCTATTCAAACAGTATAATGGTGAAATTTCAGTAGCTGTGTAATGACCATTTTGTGCTGTGGCAAGAGCCTTTTCAGTTAGACTGGGGACTGATTTACGTAAATCAAAATGTCATAAAAAGCTGCTAAACCTGCCCAGTAACAACAGGAATATAACGTTGCAATTTGTATGCATGTCATTCTATAATGTATCATACATAACGATGAAAAGTACACAAAGCCACTAAAACCAGGATATACAGAATCACAGAATAACAGATACATTCAGGTTGGAAAGACCCCCAGGATCACCAAGTCCAACCGATAACCCTACTCTACAGGCTTTGCCCTAAACCATATCCCCAAGTGCCACATCCAAACAGCTTTTAAACACATCCAGGGTTGGTGACTTGATCGCCTCCCTGGACAGCCCATTCCAAAGCCTGACCACTCTTGGTGTCAATTTCTTTTTCCTAATGTCCGGTCTAAACCTACTTAGTCGCAGCCTGAGATCATTCCCTCTTGCTGTAAAGACTGCTTTCTATTAACAGCATGCCTAACCAAAATCAGTTTCTGTACTGAAAACAAGCAGAGTACCAAGTAGGTGTTCAACTCAGCATCTCGAGCCCAAGCATTTACCTCAAGCTGTACTTTTATCTTCTCTGTTATCTATTTATTAAGATACAAATAACTGTAGATCCAGATATCTGTAAAAAAATCATATTTGAGAAATGAAAGATGATTAAGTAAAACAGATCACTCCTGGCAGACAAAAATATTCTGCATATCCTTTATAAAAATACATTAAAAAGTTATAATACTATCATATGTCTCACGCAAGATAGCCCTCGACTTGGTGTTTTGTGTAGTACAGATGTCTTGATTTGTCCAAATCTTGTAACGATTTACCAGTTTTAGTCTTATCTTGTGGGACATATAATACACTGAATGAAATAAAATTAAAAACAACAACAACAACAACAAAAAAAACAAACAAACAAAAAAAAACCAACAAAAAAAAAAGGAAAGGAATGCTAAAAGACAGAAACAGTTTTAAAAAGCTTTGTGGGAAACCCTCAGTATTCCAAGCAACCAGAGATGAACTCATTTTTTTTTCTGAAGCAAAGGAACAGCATATTACACAGCTGCAGAAAATGCTTTTGAAATCCAGCTTTACAGACATGACAAAGCTTGCATTTTGTATGTGAATGTCAGCAAACTCTAAAATGGTCACTTCAATGTTCTCACAAAAAACTTCTTTAAATAAAAGAATTCACCATTAATACAAAACAATAACAGCAAACTCTAAAATAGTAAGTACTGATATAGCTTAAAATGCATACATTTACAATTTTTATCTCTGATCACGCTCTACTGTGTGCAATGTTCCCAGTTTTGTATAAAGTTCTTAAGAAGATAAGCCACAGTTGCATTAAACAGATTGTAGATCTGTAAGATTAAAAAAAAAAAAAAACTAGACTTTCTTTATGGGTGTTCTTTTCTTATTTGGAAATTATCTTCAAATGGTTGTCAATGCTAAGGAGTGATGATACAGGAAGCTCAGGACACACATCATTTCATTTCAGTGCAAATTAAAATTTAATGTGTAAAAGTCACAAGTATGAAGTTGAAAACTCTGCAAAACTGATAAGAAAACATTAGTTTATGCAGCTGATTTAACATCGGTGGTAAATACAAAAAAACCAAAACCAAACCAACTAACCAAAAAACCCCAACAAACCAAAACCAACCAACAAAAAAGCTTGTAGTTATAGTAAGGCAAATAAAAGCATTCAGGTTTGCAAAGAAAGTAATTGTTTTTAAATTTGGAGTTACTCTAGCTTGGGAAAAAACACTCAGAAGATTCAAAAATTCTCCATGGCAGTCAATGTGATTCCTTAGCCTGGGTGTGATATGTTAAGGGCCTCCAGCAGCTTGCTAGGTGGGCTACTAAGGAGCTTGTGAGGCTTTACAGGCAGGTAAAGGTATTTTCCCCAGAGGAAGGCTGTCAAAATTAAGCTGTCTTTGAAAAGTAATTTAAGTTTGATGAATTGACAAATATCAATTAAATTAAAAGAAAATAAATACATCACTTAGATTCCAAATGAAATTGCTATCACTTTGACATTTTAAATTGTAAATTTAAGCATATATTGGGTGGGTTGCAAATAGGTTAGTTTCTACATTGTCTGTACAGGGTTTTTTCCATATTGATCACTCTTAAAACTGTGCTCTGGTCCATTTCACCTTCCTGGTTTCTTGTTTGTTTTCTTCCTTTTTTTTTTATTGTTGGTGTGGTTTAGTTTATTTGTTTGGGTTTTGGTTTGGTTTGGGATTGGGTTTGTTTGTTTTTGAAGTGGCAATATCACAACAGAACTATACCGAGGTGAGCAGGACTGGAGAGCAATTGGGAGAGACTGTCACATTTTAAAGTTCCTCAAGTGTTATATTAAAACAAACTATCAAACTATGATCTTCCAAGTTTTGTTTGGAATGTTTAGACACAGTCCAAGTGCTAATGCAACACATAAAGAATCCTCCACAAGGATATGTATATATACCACTTAAACCTGCAAAATTTTGCAATTCTACATTATGTAGCATTTTGCTAGGGATTTTTGGTTATTATTGTTCATTTTCTTGCATTTCAAAATACGCTTTCTAAACCTTGTTTGAGGTACATAATTAGAGGTCCTAGATGAAATCCTAGCCTCCTGGAATTAGGCTAGGAATTGTTTCTTTTCAATTATTTGCCAGAGTTATGTCAATAGATTTTTTTAAATTTGGATGATAATTGTGGTTGATAGAGTTTTGCTAAAATATTTCACGTGGAACTAAAATATTTGTTAATAGAAAGTATATCAGTGCTGGCAATCATCCCATAGCAAGTGTTTTGGGTTTCTTCTCATAATTCTTTTATTAATTCCAAATAATATTTTTGTGTGTTCTTGTTAATAACCATTACTTTTCTAAATAGAAATAAAATTCACCAAATACCTTAACACAGATAAGCAGAATTTTCAAATGCTTTAAATTATAGTATCTCATAAAGATCCAGGCAAGTGAAAATGAAAGTCAAGTACTCAAAACAGAATGTATATTAGAACTGGAAGTCAATAATAGTTAGGCTAAACCTCTGCTTGCTAAGTGAAACACAGGGACAGATTTAGGCTACAGCTTGATCTGCCTCAGAGCATCTTTAGTGCATTTGTGTCTTAAAGATCTTGCAAAACTCCTGAATGTTTCCGGAAGTAGCTCCTAGAGATCGTTCCTCTCTCTCCAACCTTCCCAGTCCAGCAGAAGATGTCAAAAGCAAGGAGCAGGGAACACAACCAAACCTTAAGCTTCTAGTAACAATAGTCATTGCTATTTACTAACCATTATACTCTTACAGTTAAGAGAGATTTTGTTGACCTCTAGGCCACATTTTTCAACTTTGGTGTTAAACAAAAATATTTAGGTGGCATAAGTAACGTGTTTACATGCTCTGGGGATAGAGAAATTACTAATTTTTCTCCAAGAATGATTCCTAAAGCCCCTTTGTCAAAGCAACTTTTCTTCAAAATTGAGATCAGGCTATGTCATAGGTTTTTAACACAATTACCTTTTACCAAAGTTAAAGAGGACATGCTGAAATCTATACTCACTAGTCTATTTTTGTTTATGATTTTAAAAGACACGAAATAGCCTTCATAAAGTAAGATGTTCAAGGGAAGTAAAATACACAAGTCAATAACTGTGCAGTAATAATACAACATTTCCATGTACTTCATGGTGAAGTGTTTTCATTCTAGCAAGACTTCAGCTGTTTACAAATACCATTAACAGTTACAAATACCATGAATAGTTAAGTTTTTGAAAGTTGTTTTCATCATTCACATAGTATATGTCTGTTTCTGATCTCTGAAAGAAGAAATGTAGTTAAAATTCTGAAAACTTTTAAGTAGGTCACGAACATCAATAATGAAAAACATGAGATAAAATACATACCATATAAATCAATAAAGGATTAAGGAACATATGCATACACAGACAGAGGAGTTCTTGTGCTTTAGATGATGATCTTAAACACAGCACTTAAATTCTACTTGATTTCTTTAGCTTCTACATTTGCCATGGGTATTCTCGTCACTTAGAGGACCAAGAAAAAACATAAACTACAGCAGATTATTGTAGCAGCACACCTGATACTGTAGCTTTTAGCATAGGCAGGTAATAGGAACTTAGATCTCAGCTTACCAGTGGTAAAAAAACCCCAAAGCACCAGGAACACTGAGGGGTGGCATTCTTGCAAGATGTGTCATTGGTAGAGCCTGTTCAAAACTTTATCTGAAAAACTACCTGTTTCTCCAGATTGAAAGCTTTTGCTGATTTTATCAGGAAGGGAGGAATTATATCAGATCTCTATAATTTAGGCAATTAATTTTCATCTAAAATGTAGATATTTAAGTATCTGTGGCTCCTGATCATCCACTGGGCCTCATGGAATAGGCTCATTGCTCTTATCATTTAATTTTCCTTCCAGAGAAACTAGGGGATGTGGGAGGAAGACAAGAGAGAGTGGAGAGGGTGTACATCAGGTCTTGCCTCAACATGGACTTAAGACATCAGCAGAATATTATCTGGATCTGAGTGTTAGGGAATGTATCCAGTTTCCAAATGATAGAGAAAGAAGTTTGTCAAATGAAGCACATAAATTCCTTGTACAGTCAGAGGAAAAGACATTGGTGTCTTTGAAGAGCTCCAGAGGGAGATCCCATCTGATTAAGTGCAGGCATTTAAGAGAGTTAAACAATGACATGAGTGAAGAAGCATAAATTTGCACAAGGAGATTTATTCACTGCTATGATCAGTGTCCTTATGTCATCTTGACAAGCTTCTTATTATTGAAATGCTGCAACTCAGAAGCCCTATCAAAACAGGAGATATAAAACATTTAAACTGAACAATGTACATATACTATAAATAATATTTGGAGCTAGTTTTACCTAGTAGTTACCAAGTATAATGATATTTCTGATTTCAACAGCATACTCAAACTTACTCCCACCTTCCTTCCACTTTGGTGAATCCACCACTTCAAACAAAATAGAATCTACTCTTTGTGTTAAGCTGTACCTTTAGTTAACAGCTATCTTTACTTCCTCACCTCTAATGTTTTGGGGTTTAGTTGGTTGTTCTTTTTTCCTAGAAAATATTTACCTACTGCAATGTTGCCACATAAAATATTTTCTTTTACATGACTGTCCTTAGTCCACTGCTCTTCCCACTGATTCAAAAACAAACCAACTAAGTCCTTGTCTTGATACCCAGCCACTAGAAATGGGCTTCTAAGTTCACTAAATTCATCGAGGGTCTGCAAAGAACAAGTTGGAAGGGCCGACATCTAAACACAGGCTACTGAGGAACTCTGTTCCTCCTTAAGAAAAAAATTAACAGCACATGACTGACACAAATCCTGTAAAATCATGGAATAATAACTGAACCACCCATCACCTCCCTCAGAACGTACTTTTCTTCAATTTTGTTGATCAGGGATTAATTGCTCTTCATGACAGAAAAAAAAATGTAATTTATAAAATACAGTGTCTCAGGGAAGGAAGTGAAAATTTCTTGTCCTACTTTCTCTACAGGTTTCACCTATCTCCCCAAGACTATTATCTCTGAAGAGTACTGTTTGAAAGCATTATTCTGATTTAGGATTACCAAACTTAGATTCTGCAGATCTACATTCTACTTTCCTGTGGCCTCCTGGGTCACACTTCTCAGCATATCCTGCTCCCACTTTCTGCCTCTTAGTGTTTTTTGGTTATACTCCAGTCCTCTCCCAGCATTCTTGCAGTTCCCAACTCTCAGTATTTTCTCCACATCTGCCCATGTCACCTCTATGTTCCTTTCCCCAGAATGTCCCCAGGCTCCCCGTGATTCTGGCAAGACAATATGTGCTTTAACTATAGTGCCTGGACTTATGAGCACTTACATGCTCATTGGCAGCTGCTGACACAGGAGCTATATGAGCTGATAGTGGGCTGTCATTTGAGTTTCTTGTATCTATCTGGCCACACATTTTGATAAAACTCTGAAGTTTGATCTCTCTGATATTTCTTTCCATCTTTCAAACTGGTTTGACACTACGTAAAATATAAAAAAGTTGTGGGAAAATGTCACAGCAGTTGAGCAACACCAAGATGGAACAATGCAAAATTTTTTCTCTTTAAACACCAAGCAATAAAAAAAGAGAAAAAAAAAAATATGTAAAGCACAATTACTTCACATGTAAATGCCATTAAAATATAATAAACTTCAAGGAAAATAATACATTTAGTATTTCAATTAAAACTATAAATTCCAATAATGAACACAAGAAAGTTCTATTACCAAAAGTAAATGAAACTAGAAAAGTATACCACCCTAGAGGGAAAATTAAGAGAACTGATTTTTAAAAGGTATTTTAAAATATTTCTTTTATTGCTGTGGTTCAGTATGTTTGAGTTTTATTTATTAAGGAAGAATAGAAATGGTCATTTGTATCAAACCAAACAACAAAGGACTACAACTAAAAGTTAAGTTCCCCTGGCACTAGAAGCTGTACAGTAGCAAGATTCAGGCTTCACAGTCTTGATCACAGTCTTGATTCACTGTTCTGCCAGTTTCTTCTGAGTGTCATGATTGCAAGACAGGAGGCTGATTCTCAGACCCAGATTTGATGGTCTGCCAGACTTTCACTCTTGGTAATTAAAGGAATGGTGATTACAGCTTTCTTTGGCTTCCAGCATCTGGGATTACTCTTCTTCCTCCCTCCTCCTATCTTTCACTTTCATTCCTCAAAATATAATGGACTTTGTAGAAAAATCTTTTTATATAAACAGAAAGAAAAAATGAAGCTGTCCAAATCTGCCCACTGAGGCTCATTTTAATACATCAAACCAAATAAGCAAATTCTAAATTGTTTCAGAAATGCTTCATTTTAGGCATTCTTCTCTTGAGATGTGGTGAAATCCAGGAGTTTGAAGAATTTTCTGTCCTGTCTGAAGTCTCCTTTTGTGTTCAAACATCAGACCTCGGCTCAAACTGTCTCAAGGCTAACAAAAGTGATCAACTGCCCCAAAGCAAACTGCAGTACCATCGCTGTGCAAACACTGTTATGGTGTAAGTCGTGTGCTTCTGCCAGTGTTGACTAGCTTTGAGAACCTGGGTAAATGTTGCAATTGTCTGGCATCATCCACAAAGCGCCTATTATTCATAAGGCTATTAAAATCAAGGCAATCTAATCAGATCTCAGATTTTACACAGTATTTCTAATGTTGAACAGAATCAGTCTCGACAGAGCATGATTTATTCTGACATGTCAGGTATGTCAGAGGAGCAGCTCCCCGGCTTAATTTTCAGCTGTGTGTATGGAACTATTTAGGCATGCAGTTAGCCATTTTAAGTGCCAAAAGGAAGGGCAGTAGCTGTAGTGTAAAAGCAGTAATTTTCCACCAGTGTGCGCGACTGCAGAAATAATTCTGAAAACCTGATCACCCTCAGATTACTTTGGAACTTTACCTATTCTGCTTAGGTGCGCAGGCAAGGCATCAGTAGTAAGGCTCGCACGTCCAGCTCTGCATGAAGCAGGTCTTCCTTTCAAGTGCTGTTTCATGCTGGGGAAACTGAGACACGGAAGGGGCAAAGCCAGCCCCAGCTGCGGCAGCTTTTACAGCAAGACACGACACGGGAGGGGCTGGGGGTGAAGGACTGCGGGAGGGTGCAGTTCGGCATTCCTTTCACAGCCCGGGCACCCCTCGTGGTCGCCCCTGTGGTCGCTGAGGCCCCGGCCTCCGCAATCCCTGATGACAAAGCAAACAGCCCGCCCGCCCCCGCAGGGCCAGAGGGAGGCGGCCTCTAGTGCTCAGTCTCGCCCTCTGGAGGAACGGCTCGCCATTGACTGCAGCGCAGCCGCGCGCACCGCTTCATCCTGAGAGCCTGTGAGGGCGGGCCCCGGAGGAACGGACGCGAGGCGGAGCGCGGACTGGACAGCAGGGCAAGGAGCGGTTGGCCGCCCGCGCCCTCAGCCCTCTGCCGTCCGCCCAGCCGCTGCCGAGCTTCTTCGGCGAGGCGAGCCCTTCCTTCTTCGCGTCCTGCGCGGCCTTCCCTCCCGGGACGTTAGGGTGCGCTGTGGGGCCGCGGGCGCCGCTGTGCAGCGCTCCCCGCCAGGTGGTGCTGCAGCCCCGCGAGCCGGCGGCTGGTCCCGCCCCTCTCCTCCTGGCTCCGCCCGTCAGTGATGTCACAGGCGTGCGTGGATCAGAGAGCGGAAAGAAAACGGGAAACTGGGGGCGCTGCGCGCGCATCGCGGGGCGCTGGTCGAGGCGGAGGCCCTGCCTCTGCCTTCCCCTCCCCCAGCGCGCGCGGAAAGGGCGGGCTCGGGGCGGATGTGCTCCGGCCATTGTTGGCGGGGAAGGCGGGAAGCGGCTCCGCGGGCCCGCTCCCCGTGAGTGGCCTCAGCGCTCTCTTGTCAGGGAGGCGCCGTCTCCTCTCACGCACCCTGTTCCAGAGCTGCTTTTCTTTTTCCCGGGGTCGAGAGGCAGTGTCGTTCTAACCATGGTGACTGGGCGGTGGTAGGAATGCAGGACTCTCGCTTGCTGCTTGCTGCCACCAGTGCCAAGTGGCAGAGAAAGCCGCTGCCGTAGTGTCAGGGGCTGCGTCTGCTCCGAAATGTGGCCTAAGGCCACCAGTCCGTGCGGAAGGAAGAGCAACAGTGGGGGAAGGGGGCCCAGCCGCCCCCACCCTCAGCCCAGATCGGCCTTGCTCTGGGAGCCGGGGCCGAACAGTGCTATGCAGTGCACGGGGCCACAGCGGGCTTGGCCTTTATGCTCATGAGCCGTGCCACCGCGTCCTTGGGGCACTAAGTGTCATTCTGTGCACTTGATCACAGCAGTGTGCAGGCAGTACAGCCTGGCTTGGGGGTTTTGATGAAATAAAATGCATCCCCGAGCGAGTCAGGGGAAGAAACAACGTTAAAAAATCATTTAGGTATGTTGCAGTCAAATAATTTAGATATAAGTTTTAGTGATCTGAGTGAAATCTGTAGGTCATAATGTTAACAAACTGCTTTTTGGACTGTTGTGGTGAAAACCTTTTCTTTGTTCTTCTGCTGTATATTCTTTTGGAGAAAAAAAACATTTGCAATGCCTTTATTGGATTACTGTTTTGTGTCCAAAATCCCAAGGAGTTTCTTTGCTGCTGTGAGAGCAGTTGTTTGAAAAGGAGGTTTCTTTCTAAACTCCAGTGTGATGTTATGAGTTGCCTGTCATAAAATAAAGTATGTGCCACTTTTCAGTTTGATGTGGTTATACCCAGGCACTGCAAGACTGGCAATGGACTTTGACAGCCACAAGGACTTCCGTGGAATTAAATTGACACAAGATGGGGAAACTTGGCCCAGGCTCTTTGTGTGTGATACACTTGACGTTTCATAAATATGTTTTGTTATTTCAGTTCAACAAAAAAGTATCACTTAAATAATGTCAAATAATAAAGGGGTGTTTTCATAATTACATGCAACAGTAGTTGCACGTGTTTAAAAAACCCTGTGATTTTTATATTGCATAGGGTTTTGAGATAAAAGTAGTGGTATGGACTGTATAAATTCTGATAACTTCTGTTCTAAGTGTCAAGAGTTTCAAGGATAGCCAATACATTTAAATACATCAGTAAATACTTAACTCACAGCAGATCCATACATTGTATTTAACTTGGTTTTGAATAGTACTGAAGCTCAGTCATTAAAGTGGAATGCTTAGGTGTCAAACTTGCAGTGAAGATCTGGGAATCATGCCTAATTACTTTCCTGAGCCTGGGATTAATGCCCTTACTTTATTGTTAGCTTGGTGAAAGTCATTTCAGGATGTAATTTAGGTGGTTTACATTATTTCAATTATCTGCTCTTCTCCTGTTCTCATAATTCACATTCCATCCTTTTCACCATCACCACCTATTCTTAGTCTCCAAAAATAGCATCACTTCTGCAAACTTTTCTTCTATGTCCTTGAGCCCTTGGCATTCGTTAATTCCAGAAAGTGCCTTTCACTCTTTTATTTTCTCCAATAATTTCAGATTCCTATGCAGAAGTGCGTTGTTAGTATTTCTTCTCAGTAGTTGATTGCAAGAACTTTTGGGCAGGGAACGATGTCAAATTTGACAGAACTCCATGAATCCTGGAAGGAGTATCCTTTTGTCCTGCTCAGTGAGGTTTGGGCTTTTGCAGTAGTTTGTCAAAATGCAACGATATCATTGCAGTTGTTTTACGAGTTTCATAGTTATTTGTAGTGGGCTTGTGAGTTACGTTTTTTTGTATATAAAGTTGACACCAAAGTAACACTTTAAGACTTACTCATTGAAATGCGAGTATC
Organism: Eubucco bourcierii; assembly: GCA_013396675.1. Taxonomy (NCBI): domain Eukaryota; kingdom Metazoa; phylum Chordata; class Aves; order Piciformes; family Ramphastidae; genus Eubucco; species Eubucco bourcierii. The sequence goes on along the minus strand of VWZE01006346.1, from coordinate 686,317 downwards.
TGAAGTTCCATAATATGTGGAGACAACAATCTCCATAATTGGTTTCCTTGAAAACTCTTTCTATATATGATTTTTAAAAATTACAATAACTGAAAATTAGTTCCATCACAATGTTGATATTTTAAGGAAAAGAAAGTGTAACAGTTATAGTTACCTACACAGTTATTTGTGTTTTGTTTGGTTGTTTTGGGTTGTTTTGTTTTGTTTTTTAAAAGCACTCTCTCACTTAGTGTCTCCAGATAGGTTCTTTAGTCAAGTTTCAAAGTTTGACAGATATTAGACCTTTGTCTTTATCTTTTCCCATCTTAATCTTTAGAATCTGCTCCAGAGTTCTTCAAGGAAACATATTTTGAGAATAAGTGACTCAAATTGTGGATTAGATTGCCAGGGGAGCCCTGACATTCCCCTGATAGGGATTGATTGACAGCAATAAGTACTCTTAGTGCTATTTGCACACTCAAACACCAGCTTTCAGGGGGACTAGTCATTGTGGGTGGTGGTATGCCAAGGAAACAGACAACTCCTTGCTCTATTCAACTAGTGTTTTAAATAAGATTATTGCTTTAGCAATTAATACTAAACAAATCTCTGTTTCAACTGTTAGAATAACAGGTGGAAAACATGCACTGATAACCAGTTAATACTTTCCTGCCCATGGCTAGACACTGACAGGAGAGTGGAAGAGAACACACATGTTGATTCCTCTTGCTCAGAGTGGGATAGTGCTTCCGCAGCTCCAACTCTGGACATGCTACACAGCTTGCTGTGTTTCTGGGTCCCAGCAGCAAGAGTAAGGCACTAGTGCTACCTCTCATCAGGCCCCAGTGGTTAACATTGCAAGTAAGTCTGTTGGTGGCCTTTCTTAAGGCTTTTGAAGGCTTTCCCTACCATTTGCTCTACTCACTAGAGGATTTGTCTGGAATCTCCTGAGTGTTGCTGGGGTCACAAAATAATTTTCAGTTATACTGTCCTGTCCCAGTCTGTTTTATCTGCTGTTACTGTTTTCTTCATGTTAATCTTCGTTACGGGTTTTGAAGAGACCTTATAGTAGCCTTCCAGTATCTGAAGGGGGCCTACAGGAAGACTGGAGAGGGACAATTTACAAGGTCTTGCAATGACAGGTCGAAGGGTAATGGGTTTAAACTGGAAGAGGGGAGATTCAAACTAGATGTTAGGAAAGGGTTCTTTACAGTGAGGGTGGGAGTCACTGGAACAGGTTGCCCAGGGAGGTTGTGGCTTCTCCCTCCCTGGAGGTGTTCAAGGCCAGGTTGGACGGGGCCTTGAGCAACCTGTTATAGTGGGAGGTGTCCCTGCCTATGGCAGGGGTTTGGAAGTAGATGATCTTTGAGGTCACTTCCAACCTAAACCATTCTATGATTATTCTGTATTTTATCCAAACATTAAAAATACAGTGCTGCTCTGGATGAATTCTCAGATCACATCCAACAAAAGCATGACAATGTTAGCTCTTCAGTTACGACATCTTAGCATCATATAATGGTAAGGTTGGAAGGGAACCTTCCATGCTTTATGCATGCTTGCTCTTGCCTCATTGGATTCTTGTTATTTTTGTACACGGAAATGTACTTCTCCTATACTGAAATTGATTCTGACTTAAGAGGGATCTTGGGAAGACAAATACCCAGATAGAACCCCACAGCCTCCCTTGGTACCATGACTTTGCTGGACACAAATCCGTATGCAACAAACTTCACCACTACTCACTGTAACAATGGAAAATGAGTGTGACTGGTGGTGGAAACTACAGTGTCTAAAGGGGGGCTACAGGAAGGCTGGGGAGGGACTATTTACAAGGTCTTGTAATGACAGGACGAGTGGCAATGGGTTTAAACTGGCAGAGGGGAGATTTAAACTGCATGTTAGGAGGAAGTTCTTTACAGTGAGAGTGATGAGGCACTGGAACAGATTGCCCAGGAAGGTTGTGACTGCTCCCTCCCTGGAGGTGTTCAAGGCCAGGCTTGGAGGAGGCCTTGAGTGAGCTGTACTACTGGGAGGTGTCCCTGCCTATGGCAGGGGGTTGGAACTACATGATCCTTGAGGTCCTTTCCAACCTTGCCATTCTATGCCTGTCTTGAGGCTAACCTTGATCCGGGGGTTACCCCAAGTCACTTTGGACCTAGAGCCTACATGTATATCCTAAGGATGAAAGTTTCCACAGGATATAATGGCAGCTGCTACTTTCTTTGTAAGAGAGAAGGTTCTTTGTTTACTTCTTCCTTAATTTAGTGGTTCATCTTCACCCAAAGAGGAAGGTCCAGATTTCTTAACTGTTTGAAAGACACTGGCCCATGGTTTCTACCTTTCAGAAGAGTTTCTGATGGTAAATTTTCATGGGCCTAAGTTCTCCTGTTGTGTGGCCTGTGCAAAACAGGGATTTGTTAGGCAAGTAAGAGAAACTGCATGTGATAGAAGCAATTCAAAATGTGTGTGGCCTGGGGATGAAGTGCTTTTCGTAGGACTAGAGACCAATACGCTTGTATTATTAAAGTACTTACCTATTTCATAAACCATAATTGATGACTGAAACTCAGAAAACCCTTTTGATCTCCTCCCCTCAAGGTAGATGCTACAACCAGGAAAGCAGATTTTCTTGCTTGCTTTTTTGGTGAGGAGGACACTCCTGTACAGCCACTTGTACCCAGTAGTGCTATTTTTCTCCTCCCTGCTGATTTTTGAAGTGATGGGAGAGCTGATGAAAAATGCATTAGGCCAAAGATGAAGCTGACTCCAGCTCTTTCACATCCTGGCTAGGTCTAACCACAGTATTTTCTAAGGAGAGAACTCCTTTTGGATAGGACTTAATCCATTTTCTTTAAAATCAAAAAGTGTAACTAAATCACAGAATCACAGAACTATTGAGGCTGGAATAGACCTCTTGACATCAAGTCATGGAAGTGTTGGAGCGGGTCCAGAGGAGGGCCACAAAGATGATCAGAGGGCTGCAGCAGCTCTCCTATGAGGACAGGCTGAGGGAGTTGGGGCTCTTCAGCCTGGAGAAGAGAAGGCGTCGAGGGGACCTGATAGTAGCCTTCCAGTATCTGAAGGGGGCCTACAGGAAGGCTGGGGAAGGATTATTTACAAGGTCCTGCAATGACAGGACAAGGGGCAATGGGCTTAAACTGGCAGAGGGGAGATTTAGACTGGATGTTAGGAGGAAGTTCTTTACAGTGAGGGTGGTGAGGCACTGGAACAGGTTGCCCAGGGAGGTTGTGGATGCTCCCTCCCTGGAGGTGTTCAAGGCCAGATTGGATGAGGCCTTGAGTAACCTATACTAGTGGGAGGTGTCCCTGCCTATGGCAGGGGGTTGGAACTAGATGATCCTTGAGGTCCCTTCCAACCTTACCATTCTATGATTCTATGATTCTAAGTCAAATTATGACCCAATACCGCCATATCAGCTGGACTATGTCACTAAGTGCCACGTCCAGTGTTTCCTTAAACACTTCCAGGGACTGCAATTCCACCACTTCCCTGGTCAGTCCATGCCAGTGTCTAATTACCCTATCCATGAGGAGGTGTTTCCTAACATTCAGCCTAAACCTCCCCTGGTGCAGCTTTAGGCCATACCCTCTTGTCACAAGTCCTGTGGGAGAAGAACCCTATCCCCTCCTTACTACAAGTTCCTTTCAGGTAGTTCTAGAATTTGATAAGGTCCTCACTGAATCTCCTTCAGGCTTAACAACCCCAGCTTCCTCAGCCTCTCCTTGTAAGACTTTACCTCCAGTCCCTTTGCCAGTCTTCTCATTCTCCTCTGGACCTGCCTCAGCACTGCAATATCCTTCCTGAAGTGAGTGGCCCAGAACTGCACAGTTCTTGAAGTGAGGCCTCACCAGTGCTGGGTACAGGGGCAGAATTATATCCCTGTTCCTGCTCACCACACTACCCCTGATACAGGCCGAGATACCATTGGCCTCCTGTGCCACCTGTGCACACTACTGGCTCCTGTGCAGCTGGTTGTCAACCAGCACTCCCAAGTCCCTCTCTGTGAGGCTGCTCTCCAGCCACTCAACCCCCAGGCTGTAGTGTTGCGTGGAGTTATTGTGGCCAAAGGGTAGTACCCTGCACTTGGCCTTGTTAAACCTCATACTATTGGCCTCAGCCCATCAACCCAGCCTGTCCACGTCTCTCTACCTTCTGTTGTGGAAGGCTAATAGGCCTAAAACATGTCCTGGCTTCTGCTGATGGGGGAAGCAAAGGCAGGAGGAAAATAAAGGCTTCGGCCATTATGTCCTGACCCAAAGTGATAAACAGGTACCCACAGGCATTTAGGTACTTGTTAGTGTCTTGCCCAAATAAGGATAAGCGAGCCCTGGTTTCACCTAATATGGTCAGTTTTACAAATGCCATTCTGATTGGTGAATCTGTGCCCAAAGGAGCCATTACACTTGGGCCAATAATATAAATGGAGTTAAGTTGCAAGCAGTTGTGCTGCCTCTGCCTCACTGAACTGCTTCTGCATCATGGCTCTCCCTCAGTGTGTGCTACTCTACTCAGACAACATTCTTTGCCTTACTGCTCTTGGCTTAGACAATGTGTTCTGCTCTGCCTCGTGCTTCAGACCATTTAGCCCTGATATTGTGAGCTTGAACTACCTGGAAACTTGAGTGCCTTAGGTTTACCAGGAGAAGGCATTAAGTGCCTCATGATGTGGTGAGAAGTGCCACCAACATCATAATATTTGCACATCTGCAAGAGATCCTACCTGCACCCCTGCAACCCTCCATGCCAAGAGGAGCCAGGATCAGGTCAGAGATCGTCTGCCACTTTCCCAGCACCCTGCTAGAGCCTGAGAAGATCTAGAAGCCTCTCAGCGGCTATCAAGATGCTGATCAGCTCCATCACTGCCACAAAGGAGCCAGGGACTATCTTGAAATTCCTACTGCACTGCCATGAGTAGCACAGACGTTCCCTAGTGCTCCGGGCTGCCTTTTATTTGTAAGCGAGGCAAAACCATTTTGTGATTAAACTTTTCCAATTTTCTGATTCTCCTAAATTAATGAATTTCCCATCAGCATCCTAGTGAAGATTTTCCTGACTGAATTAGAATTCAAATTTAACTAGTTTTTATGTAGTTTGTGGGCAAGGTTTCCAAGTTATTTTTGGAAATAACTACATATTTTATAATTCCTGCCTTATTAATTGCCCCACCTAAATCACCTTTTAGCAGATTGACACCCCC
>VWZE01006346.1:648495-681100 GCA_013396675.1 Eubucco bourcierii | reverse complement strand
CCCCCCCAGCGTGGTGTCATCCATGAATTTACTAACGGTAGACTCAATTCTCTCATCAAAGTCGTCAATCGACTGTGGTCAATCAGTACTGTGCACAGTACTGATCACTGGGGGACACCACTGGTCACCAGACACCAACTGGATGTGGCACTGCTCACAACCACTTTCTGTGCTAGGTCATCCAGACAGTTTTTAACTCAGTGAAGGGTGCACCTGTCGAAGCTGTGGGCTGCCAGCTTTTCCAGGAAGATGCAATAGGGAGAAAGATTTCTCAGTTACCTATTATAGTATTTAACTTTTTTGTGAATTTAGTGGAATGACACTCAGCTTTTGTAACATCCAGTCTGAAACACACTGCTGCATAGTTAGCAAGCACTGCAAGAAGATACTTTTCTGCAAATAGGCACAAGCTGATTAAGTTTTTCAGTGTAGCCATGCTAAGTGTTACTGTATTTTGAAGTTACTAGTTCTTCATTGAAGGAGAAGTGCATTGTAATACTTGTTATGTGAGAGCAGTATTGGCACCCATGGTCACTAATTGTGGTGTGCAGATAAAACTGCAATTGCAAATGGTGCGAAACCAAATGCAGATGAACAGCATCAGGAATTTGACCACTGCTTTAGAGCAGGTGTGTGGGATGCAAGAAGCATAGTTCACTTCCTCTGCGTCACAAGATGAAGATAGAATAGGCAAATGATGAGCTGGCATCTACTCTGAAGCAACTAAAGATGGGATAACCCAAGAGGATAATTCATGTGCTGAAATAGGAGCAGATGTCAATTAGGGCAGCTTGTCTGGCTGCTCAGGTCCCAGTTCTGTAGCATGTGTCAGCAGTACTGACTTGTCACACAGTCTGTTTGTGAAATTTGGTGTTCTTGACATCATAATTTGCTAGAATGTGGAGAATTGCTGTAGACGTTGTGAAACAGGAAAATAAAAAGTTTTTCTTAATCTTTGGAGCAAACCCAAATTAGAGTTTGATGTGAAAAGCAACTGCATGCCAGTTTAAATTGTACGTTTTAAAATGAGAAGTCAAATCAGAGAGTAGTTGTTTTTACTGGAAACAAACCTGCATAGAGTTTTCATACTAGGCTGCCTGGGACAATGGGCTGCTGTACTTTGAAACTTCTGCATAAGTGTGTAATTGTTTTCCAAAGCATTTTACCCCATACTTTTTCAACTCGATTCCTTTTCTTTCTTTCTCTCTTTTTGGGCTTTTTGTTTGTTTGTTTTCCTGTTTTGTTTTGGTTTGTTTTTTTCTCCCAACCTCACCCACTTCTCTTGGCTGAAGCACCATGCTGGTACAGCTTAGGACCTTCAGTCCCAGAAATTAGCTTAGGTTTCTTCATCTGGGAAATATTTGCATAAGATAATATTGTAAAATATTATTTGGAAGATTCTGTTGGTACCAGGTCTCCTGTCCTGTTTGACTTAGAGCACTAGTCCTTAAGAACTGATGCAGGACCCTTGGAAGAGAGATGGGATTTCAGGATTTTATTTTCTTTTATGCAATGGACATTATCATTATGCAAGATCAGATCAATGTCTTGATTGCAAATTAAAGACCAAATTTGCCAATTCACTGGGGCATTAAAAGCTGTTATAAAAAGTAATTACGTCTAATTCTGAGCTGCCTTTAAAAAGTCAAAAAGATAAAGTAAGTGTTGTGTTACATTGTTTTCTCATGTGCCACTTCTTCACAATTCTTTTTTTTCTTCCACATTGTACACCTTTTAATCACAAAAGCCCGCCGAGTGTATGTATCCTTGTCCTGTGTCTTGAAGTTAGCGCTTCCACAGTAATTTTTATATTGTGCTGTTGTCATCTTCAAAGACATAACTAGTGGTTTACTAAAATACAGACACTTAGGCTGTAGAAATGCACAGTTAAATTTAGTTTTAAAAGGATGAAGTTAAGTGCCCTGTAAGGGGAAATGGAGAAAAGCTAGAAACAACCTTAAGAGACTTTGAAAATCAGTTTAATCTGCTCTACAACATCAAACACATAGGAGATTTCTTTAGATTTGTACAGGTATGGCTTGTCCCACTTCTGGAAACCTCTTTGAAGAAACCGGTAGCTTAGGTCAGCATGCCCTTGGCCAGGAAACAACAAAGGCAGAAGTAACTCAGCAGGAAGGGAAAACAAAGTTCCATACACAGACATCCTGAAGACATGTAAATATCATAGTTTAGGAAGAAAAGAGTTCATCCTGGAAAAGGTTATTTCCCTTAAAATGTGACTAAGTTAATACTATATTTGTAATAGTATTTCTGTACCTTTTCTTTGGGAAAATTTGATGTCCTAATAGCCTATCTTAGGTGAATGCTGGGCATCAGAAGGATCCAGGTTTCTCTGAATTTTATGTGATATCTCTGAAGAGCTTTCATTTTCCCAGTAACCAAGCCATGCATGTGGGTTTGTCTGCAGACATTGAAGAGCTTTTCCTTGATCATTTAAGATGGATAGCAAATACTGTTCTTACAAGTGAAAAGGCTGCTAACTGCAGAGTTTGCTTCACCTGCTGCCTAGAACAAAGGTGCCACAAGTTAGTTGTCTTGTCTTAAGTTCTATAAATACTTGAGCAACACTATAGTGGGATATGAGGGAGAATTCCCTTTGAAATATTTTGTCTTCAGTACAGAAGGCACACAAATCTATTTTGAGAACTAAAAAACCCTTTGTATTCTGAATAGTCTTCTTTTGAAGTTGTTTTGGTTTTTTTTGTTGTTGTTGTTTTTTGGTTTTTTGTTTGTTTTGGGTTGTTTTGTTTCAAGAAACCAATCTGGCTTCCTCCTCCAGCCCCTGTAGGCAAAGCCACCAGAGATGAGAGACATTCTTTTACACAGAGCTGCTTTTGGGAACAGAGGAGCCTGGTCAAGGCAACAAGTAAAATATGGTATTAGGCTCTGACATACTTCCTCAAAATCATTCCTTGCAGATCTGGCATTAAAGTAAACTTTATCTAAAATGATTTAAAGTTAGGGATGGGGCTAATTAGCACTGGTATTTTTTATTGGAAAGCTAGTAATTTATTACTCAAAGTTGTACAATACATTAGTTTTCAGAACAATTGGACATATTGAGAGTTTCTGAAGTGAAAGCCAGAAGTTATCAGATAAATTTAGAGTTGTGTAATTTTCTCATAACCCTTTGCTTGGAAACCTTTCTACTTATAGTATAGGATGGGGTCTGGCAGCGAGGTCACCCCTGACCCTCTGGGTGTTCTATATGGACTTGTTCACTTCTGCCACATTCTTTCAGTTTAAATTTAGATTTGCTGGCAGCTATTACGCCTGTTGCAGTAAACTTCATGGGTAAAACATTGAAACAAATATGCCTTTTATCACAGATGTTTTTGCTGAATAAGATTAGTAAAAGTGCACTTGAAAGCTGAAAAACAGAGTGCAGAAGCCTTTGGTTCAGAAGGCACAAATAGCTGAATGTCTGGAATGTATTTACTTCTCAGTCTAATGAAAGAACAAGTAGTTGTTTAGGGATGGATCATAATCTTGTGCCCTGTTTTACCTCTCAAACTTGTTATTGATTGTAATAAAATTTTAGCTGTTAAAGTGATCACAGAATCCAGGTAGAAATGTGTACATGTGACAAAAACATCAAGCTTGCTGTTCCGAAACAAGTTGTAGTGTCTCTAGGAAATAGCAACCTACAATTACTTTTTTTATGTTTACCTGATTGCAAAATGTGTCTTAGTAAGTATCAAACAGTTGGGTTAGTTCTTCATATAGAATAACTTACCTAAAGCATAGTGGCTGCATTTATAACTGCTTTAAGTTTAAGTAAGTGTGTACCACTTAATTTTATATTTAGCACAGAGTTCATTAGTTTTATGATACTTTTATTCTTTTTTTGTCTGAGTGTGTGTGACTAGATAAAATTTATATGGTGTTCACTTTCAAGGAAAATATGTCATTCTCTGCCTAATGTATGACAAGATCTTCACAGACAAGGCCGTTCCACTTCAAAAAATTGGTTTGTTGAGGGACTCTCTGGTCTACATTCCACATCCCATCTGTCCAGCATAGGATGAGAGGAAACAGCCTCAAGTGACATTAGGATAGATTTAGATTGATGTTAGGAAAAGTTTCTTAATTGAAAGAGTTGTCAAGTATTGGAACAGTCTGATCAGGGAAGCAATTGAATCCCCATCCCTTGATTTAAAAGAGATGCGGATTTGAAAGACATGTAGATTTGGTGCAGACAATTTAGTGGTGGTCTTAGTCTTAGGTTAGCAGTTTGACTTGATGATTAAGGGTCTTTTCTAACCTAAACTATTCTGTATTGTGAGATAACATACAAAAAGTGTCCCGTAACACAGTTCTGTCTCTAAGCTTTTCAAGTTCTTCAAAAATTAGCAGCATTCCTATGCAATTGTGAGTGACTTCAATTTCAACAAAGAAAGAGGACCTTGAGAGTATATGGGAAGGAGTGTTCTCCATGTACACCTTTGTAGGGGGAGAAACAATGAATAAAGCAGACCATGATTCTTAGATAATTTAGAGTGAGACTTTTTTTCCTCCTTGAAAGCAAGACACAAAAGCTTCCAAAGATACTCTGACCCTACTGCCTTTGCAGTTGCTATGGGCAGGATAGACACTCAGCTCTTCTGAGCAGTTTGATAGCATCCAACCTAGTTACTAGGGATAAACACGGCAGAGCGTTGTTCTTCTTGAATGGATTAGGCAGAATTTTTTTCAGTGTTTAGAAATCCTGCTGTGCAGACTGTATATTTTTCAATGTAAGTAGCATCATGGTTGTGCTGTTGAGAAGGAATTTCAGGCAACTTTTGAAATAGGTAACCAATCAGCGTTTGTTCCAAATGGTACTTTTGTGCCAAATTTCCAATTAGTGAATGGCATTTGTTAACTAGGCCTCATTTGGCTTTATCTTGAAGGATAATGAAAACCCATATTTTTTCCTTATGCCCTTAATAGACACAATACAGACTCTTACTGAACTAAACAAGAAAACTGAATGGAGAAGGCTAAGATAGTTCTAGTTGGGGGAAACTCCTTAGGACTGGTGTTTTTTTGAAAAAAATGCCTGTGGCTTGAGTTCTGTGACAGTAAACCAAGAAATTTATAAAAATAAGGGGTGGTTGTCTCATAGAGATAGATGTATGGCAAAATATTAGTGAATTCTGGAAGTGTTATAGGTAAAGGCAAAGTTGCTTTGCGATGCATAGAACTGTATCTTTTTTTCTTTAAACACGTTATCACATGTATTGTTACATGTGTTTGTAGTGTCTTAGAATTATTTTGAATTCTTTCTGAAAGTCTTAATGAATTTTCATCTTTGTGTTTTCTGTGGAAAATACTACATTACAGATACCTCTCTAGTCCACCAAAATACACTTTATTGTAGTGGAACAGAAAATGAACTCTTTGCACTTGTGTAAGTCACTTCTACTTTTTACTGAACTTGGAAATCCAAACTTCTAATGCAACCTTCAGTGTTTGTAACCTGCACTTTTAGCATAGCTCATGGAATCAAATACAATTTACTAATTTCCATGTGTAATTGTTGCCTCAGAATTGTTCATGACTGATAAGTAAAGAAGCTTATGTTCTTAAGCTCCTTTTCTCTTAAACTACTGTTTAACTGTGTTAAGAAATACAACTTTCATATTAGATTTTGAGAGACTGTCTACATTCAGTTTAGTTTAGATTGATTTGTGCATCTTGCCCTTGATGAGGTTTTTTTCGATTGTTCTTTAGTATTCTAAATATCAGTACATGAGGAAGCATAACTACAGGGAAATGCAGAATCTTTGTTTAAAAAAGGAGCATGGTAGACATAACACACATTTCTTGCTTAAGATCATCTTGCTCAGAATGGATTCAGCATGAGTGTCTTTTGATACTCACCTTCTGTGGAACATCCTAAATTTTACTTTGAAATGGTTGGGAAGACAATGGAAAGTAACTAAAGTACCCATTTAAATAATTTGAATTGAAGTACAGTTTAGCACTTTAACACCACTTCAGGAAAAATACTCAGAGATTGCAAAAATTTGGGAAATTTCAAACCAAATTTGAAACCTAATGATTGGATGTTTAATTTCATGTGCTTCAAAACAATCCCTACGAAGATAATACTAGCCTCTCTGAAGATGATCCTGAGGGTCTTTTCCAATCTGGATGTTCGTGTGATTCTGTGATTCTCTGAAGGGAACATGCATTTCCTGGTAATATGGCACCAGGTGACTGATGATCTGAAGCCTTTTTCTCAGTTACTCCAATGAAGATAAGCAATTCCATTAGTAGTAATATGTGTCAGCACAGTACTGGAGTAAGGTTTTTTGTACAATAGCGAGCAAGTTATAATTATCTCTCTGTCCCACTTGTGAAAGTCTCACGAGGAAATAAATTGCCATAAAGATTTATCAGATGAGAATGATAACAATATTCTTGTAGCTCTTCTAGGCATTATGAAGTGTTGGTATGATGCTCTTAGGCTTTTGGCAGGATGGCAACGCAGTATTACTGTTTTCGTGCTCAGTCATTTAGAATCGTTTGCTATTAAATTATCCTCTGTGCAAAGATATGTACCTGTGAAAGGAAGATGAGAGAACTGGAGTAGCTTCAGGACAAAGACTGATCTGGGGAGCAATAGCTGCTTGTGATGACAGGGAGGTTGGTGTGACTGTATTTTTCTTGTGGATCATTAGAAGTAATTTGAGTAAGGAAAACAGGGCATAGTACATCAGCATGCACAGGAACTCCTATGAAAAGATGCTTAAGGGTGGGAAGGACTTTGAGGGAACTAAGGAACAAATAAAATATTTTTTGGTGGTTATACTGCAATTAATTATTTTTTTTAAATTATGCAAGGAAGCAGTTCAGATAAAAAGGGAAGTTGCATTCATGAAAACAGAAAGTTTTTGAGACCAATGAAGTATTCCCAACAGATGAGCAGAAGAAAACTGGAAGACTTGAAGAAGTCTGAGATTATAGTAAGGATTAAAATACAGAAGATGTGATGACCTTCAGTGTTCTAATTCTTACTGACAACAAACAGTCAATGGAGAGATGTTAGAATAGAAGTGGATTAAGGAGGAAACATTGAAGTTATTTTAATTTTGGTTTTGGTTCTGATTAGCTTGAGCTGGCATTGTTTCACCCAAGATGATGTGTTAGAAAGCCATTTGGATATACAGAAGTGGAATGATCATTTGAGTATGAAGGACAGCTATGAATGTGTGTCATCAGGTTGGGAGTTATAGTTGAAGCTTTCTAAATGGAGAAATGTTACTTAAGGTCAGGAAAAGAACAGGTCAGCTTTTTCTTTGAGGGCTAGAAGCAAAATAAAGCTTCAGGTTACAAGACCATTTAATGTTTTAACGCTTCACATCTGCTTGATTTCTTTGAGATTCAACCCAAAAAAGGATCTGGATGGTCAGACTCTATGTTGTGTCTTATGAAGAAACTGGAACAGTTGAATTTAGATATTGAAGAAGCTCTGAGTGCTGGTTCTTCTCCTTCCAGTACTCCTTCTACCAAAAAGCACGAACAACTGGTAAGAAAGTGTGTGTTGTATGTTGTGTTTTCTAATGTTTAGCATTCAGGTGCTGATCAAACCATGGTTTTCAAATCTGGTTGTGTTCCTGAATAGACTGAGGAGCTCACATTCAAGGATGAAGTAGGTTACAGTTTTCACTCAACAAAATCTTTAATTTCATTAGATAATTATTGACCAAATAAACAGAAGTACAGTAGTATGAAATGTTTGTGTGTTTTGTCACTATGGATTAAAATCACTAGATATCTTTTTTGTTACTCAAGGCCTTGTCCAACCTGGCCTTGAACACCTCCAGGGAGGGAGCAGCCACAACCTCCCTGGGCAACCTGTTCCAGTGCCTCATCACCCTCACTATAAAGAACTTCCTCCTAACATCCAGTCTAAATCTCCCCTCTGCCGGTTTAAACCCATTTGCCCCTTCTCCTGTCATTGCAAGACCTTGTAAATAGTCCCTCCCCAGCCTTCCTGTAGGCCCCCTTTAGATACTGGAAGGTTACTATCAGGTCTCCTCAAAGTCTTCTCTTCTCCAGGCTGAAGAGCCTCAACTCTCTTAGTCTGTCCTCATAGGAGAGCTGCTCCAGCCCTCTGATCATCTTTGCAGCCTTCCTCTGGACCTGCTCCAACACTTCCATGTCCTTCCTGTGCTGAGGGTTCCAGAACTGCACACAGTACTCCAGGTGGGGTNCCTGTATTTGTGCTTGGGATTGTGCCTACTCAGGTGCAGGACCTTACACTTGGCCTTATTGAATTTCATGAGGTTGGCCTGGGCCCACCTCTCCAGCCTGTCCAGGTCCCTCTGGATGGCATCCCTGCCCTCTAGCAAGTCGACTGTGCCACACAGCTTGGTGTCATCTGCAAACTTGCTGAGGGTGCACTCGATTCCCCTGTCCATGTCACTGACAAAGATGTTAAACAGCACTGGTCCCAGCACTGACCCTTGAGGGACACCACTTGTCACTGGTCTCCAGGTGGACATTGTGCCCTTGATCACCACTCTCTGTGTGCGTCCATCCGTTTGAATCCATATAACTGCATTGGATAGCTTTTCAGCATAGAATATTGTCAATTTAAAGTTCCAGTGCTAGCCTGTTTACACTTTGTTACATTTATTTAAGACAGAAAGACGAGAGACAGTGTGTATTTTCATTAAGAGTTTTGTTAGTATTTTTTGTTTATTTTATCTGAATGTTTGACTTAGGACTGCATTCTTCTAGTTAAAAATACTTTGTGATGGCAGTTGGTGACACGTAGTTTCCCCAGCTTTTTTTTTTAAGGTAAATGGGATTAAGGAGCAAACAGAGAGCCAACCATGTCCTGGGCTGCATCAAGAGCAGTGTGGCCAGCAGGGCAAGGGAGTTGATTCTCCCCCTTTACTCTGCTCTCATCAGACCCCATCTGGAGTACAGTGTACAGTTCTGGAGCCCCCAACGCAAGAAGGTCACTGAACTGTTGGAGCGAGTCCGGAGGAGGGCCACGAAGATGATCAGAGGGCTGGAGCACCTCTGCTATGAGTTGCAAGAGTTGGGGCTCTTCAACCTGGAGAAGAGAAGATTTTGCAGAGACCTTATAGTAGCCTTGCAGTATCTGAAGGGGGCCTACACGAAGGCTGGGAAGGGACTATTTACAAGGTCTTGTAATGACAGGACGAGGAGTAATGTGTTTAAACCGGCAGAGGGGAGATTCAAACTAGATGTTAGGAAAGGGTTCTTTCAAGTGAGGGTGGTGAGTCACTGGAACAAGTTGCCCAGGGAGGTTGTGGCTTCTCCCTTCCTGGAGGTGTTCAAGGGCAGGTTGTATGAGACCTTGAGTGAGCTGTACTAGTGGGAGGTGTCCCTGCCTATGGCAGGGAGTTGGAACTAGATGATCTTTGAGGTCACTTCCGACTGAAACCATTCTATGATACTGTTTTACTAAATTTTGAATAAGCAAGAATTTTTTTATAGAAGCAAGTAACTAGAGAGTGAACAGCTGTGAGAAGTAGGAGTATTTGTTCTCTCCTCTAGGCTATGATTAAAGTCAGTTCTTGAGATGGAGTTGTTTGGGTTTGCAGCTTTGAATATTAGTGCTGGCTTGCAGTTACTTAGGGAAGGTGAGCCTGTTTGAATGCTTTTGCTGTCATTGCTGTTTCCTCGTTGCTTCATTAAAGTAAGTTCTTTAAGCAAATGTGTGAATCACAGTGCAGATATTCATGTCTTTGAGGGTGGGATATTCAGAATCTTGCATCTCAGCGTTGTGCTTTGCAGATTTCATATTCTGCAGAGTGACCATTACTGTCTCTCATTTCTTTCTTACTGTATGTCAGTAAGCCAGAACAAACTCTCTCCAACTGAATTAATTCATAATTAACTTGTCTATTAATGGACAATCTCTTCTTGTCAGAGACTGCTCAATTTCTTCTGTCAAAATACAGTGGCAGTGTAGTCTGCTTTTCTGCCTAAAAGTGGAATCCAAGCCATCAAGACGTTAAGCACCTGCCATTGCGTTAAAGTCTGGTTTTGGTAACCAGTGATCTGAACATCTCTGATTTTAAGGCTATACCTATTCTAGTAAGGCAAAAGCCACAGTGTGATTAGGCATAATTTAGTTTTTCTGTGATGACTGGAACATCATAGGACACTGCACTTCAAATCCATTGCTGGATTACTCAATGAAGGGCATTTAGCATATAGACCGAAACAGACATTTTCACATGCCCTTTGGTATGCATAAGAACATCATCAAAAGCAACTGCACAGAAAAGTGTCAGCACCAACATCACAGATGCTTACAGTTCTTTTACTGAAACCTAGAAGTGAGACATCTGAGTACAGAGACCAGGTCTTTGGGCACAGCCTTCTTCCTGGGACATACCTGTGCTCATGATACTGAGGTCGTCATGCTTACTGTGCTGATGAAACCTACCTCCAAGAGCCAGTCTTGCTGGTTTTGTCTTGTTTTGTGTACCCATATTCTCATCTGTATGGAAAAGACCAAGAAGATTTCAAGGATGTTTCTACATAAATTCCAAAATTACCGTTTTCCTTAATATGATGTTTGAGCAGTTACACTCCTCTTTATCAGGTAGTAGCATCTTCCCACTCTGAAGGAAGAGAACTTTCTTCATTTTAATTGCCCATAGACAGGCAAATGAGAATCAGCCACATTTTTATTGTGGCTTTACTTGGCAACCTGGAAGCATTCTTCAAACTTCCAGGAGTCAATTTCATTACAGAAGTTGAGCAAGTCATTTAACACGAAGGTCTTCCTGTCGAGACCAGGAATACTGGAGCAAGAAAAGAGTCAGGGCCAGTGTATTGTGGAACTGATGATGGAGCACAGTTTGCTGTCTCTGCAAAGGTACTTGTAAGACAGCAGAATCATTTGCCCTAACTTAAACATTTAAGAATAATGTGCCTCAAAATAGGTTGACCTTAGTCTTCCCATATAACCATAGAGAATTACATATTCCTAAATCTCTCCATGAATTTATTGTGAAGAAACAGATTTTGCAAATCTCAAAATTATAGTTGCCATGGGAAAAAAAAATTACCAAACTCTTGTTTTTATACAGGTTTTATGAGTAATTTGTCTTCAATCAACTCATCCAATTTGATCCATATTTCTTATTATAGCTCTTCATTTACTCCATACATATAAAATTTTATTCTTGGCACACCAAATGAAACCTGACCTACCTTGGTAAATTTTCTTTCTATTAAATTGTGGACCACTTATGGTTTCTTAGAATGTTTTTTTATCCTATTTTGATTATATAAACTGGGAACTGATGTAAGAAATTATAACGTGCAATTGTTTTGGGTGTAGTGCTTGCAGATTCAAGGCCTGAGTTCTCCAAAGGAGATGACTGCTGAATGATTGGCAGTGTGTTCATTTGTCTAATGAAAAATTTGAGTGAAAGTTCCTGGATAGAAGTAGGACATACTGCAGTATTTTGGTGAACAGCAGGGGACATTGCAGCATTTCAGGTGTTTTCTAAAAAGTAATAACTTATAGACAGATGATAAGAGGTGGTCTATCTTTGTGTAATCTGCAAGTTAGCATTGGTCACTTTTTTATTGGGAAATAGTATGAAGCGGTAGCACTGGTTGGATGACTCAGTATGTGATCCAGAAAAGATTAAAAAAAAATATTACCTGGCATCAAATCATTTTCTGAAACATTCTCACCAATACAATAAATATATGATATAAGCACCAAAAAATGAGCTATCTGAATGTACTAACAGTGAGACTGCTAGCTTTGGAAAACAGCAGTTAATAGAGACCTCATTGCTGTCTACAACTACCTGAAAGAAGGTTGTAGCCAGGTGGGGGTTGGCCTCTTCTCCCAGGCACCCAGTGACAGAAGAAGAGGACACAGTCTGAAACTGCTCCAGGGCAGGTTTGGGCTGGACATTAGGAAGAAATTTGTCTTCGGGAAAGAGTGCTTTGCCATTGGAATGGGCTGCCTAGGGAGGTGGTGGAGTCACCATGTCTGGAGGTGTTTAAAAGTAGGCTGGTGAGGCACTTAGTGCCATGGTTTACTTAATGAGAAGGGTTAGGTGATAGGTTGGACTCGATGATCCTAGAGGTCTTTTCCAACCTGGTTAATTCTGTGGTTCTGTGACACTGCTCATCTAACAATTGCACTTTTCCTATGAAAAAAATCTTAGTAATATAGAACTTTATACACTGTAAATGAGACAGCAGAGATAAAACACTCTTACTGTAAACAGCATGTTTTCCTGTTTAATATATCTGCTTCATTGCCCCTTGATGTCAAGTACTCAATTTCAGTACAGAAAAGCCAGCAAATCTGAAGAATGAGAATCACATTTCTCAGTTTTAGTTCTTTATCATTCATGGATAGTGACAGGGAAATCTTGCTTGATTGTAATTACCTCATCTTATGCTATAAAATATGGCTTTCATTGAATAAAACTTTGTCTTTAACTTCTGCGTCTTCTTAATTCTTCTTCAGTAACATGTTATCTGCAAACTTTTTTGGGCCACATAGTGATTCTTTTTGTTAGCTTTTCAAAGCCTCCAAAGGGGTCAGTGCTGGGACCAGTGCTGTTTAACACCTTTGTCAGTGACATGGACAGGGGAATCGAGTGCACCCTCAGCAAGTTTGCAGATGACACCAAGCTGTGTGGCACAGTCGACTTGCTAGAGGGCAGGGATGCCATCCAGAGGGACCTGGACAGGCTGGAGAGGTGGGCCCAGGCCAACCTGATGAAATTCAATAAGGCCAAGTGTAAGGTCCTGCACCTGAGTAGGCACAATCCCAAGCACAAATACAGGCTGGGTGGTGAATGGCTGGAGAGCAGCCCTGAGGAAAAGGACCTTGGAGTCTGGGTTGATGAAAAGCTCAACATGAGTCTGCAGTGTGCACATGCAGCCCAGACAGCAACCGAGTCCTAGGCTGCATCAAGAGAAGTGTGGCCAGCAGGGCAAGGGAGGGGATTCTGCCACTTTACTCTGCTCTCGTCAGACCCCACCTGGAGTACTGTGTGCAGTTCTGGAACCCTCAGCACAGGAAGGACATGGAAGTGTTGGAGCGGGTCCAGAGGAGGGCCACAAAGATGATCAGAGGGCTGGAGCAGCTCTCCTATGAGGACAGGCTGAGAGAGTTGAGGCTCTTCAGCCTGGAGAAGAGGAGGCTTCGAGGGGACCTGATAGTAGCCTTCCAGTATCTGAAGGGGGCCTACAGGAAGGCTGGGGAAGGATTATTTACAAGGTCCTGCAATGACAGGACAAGGGGCAATGGGCTTAAACTGGCAGAGGGGAGATTTAGACTAGATGTTAGGAGGAAGTTCTTTCCAGTGAGGGTGGTGAGGCACTGGAACAGGTTGCCCAGGGAGGTTGTGGATGCTCCCTCCCTGGATGTGTTCAAGGCCAGATTGGATGAGGCCTTGAGTGAGCTGTACTAGTGGGAGGTGTCCCTGCCTATGGCAGGGGATTGGAAGTAGATGATCCTTGAGGTCCCTTCCAACCTTACCATTATATGATTCTATGATTCTAAAACATCCCTAAAAATATAGTAACTGAGAGCTAGGCAGTTGCTGATTAAGACCAGAAGCAAATGTGTTCTCGTTTCAAGGGGAACAACCAGAAAATGGACAGATTTTGATTTTGACTGATTTACCCAAGAGGGTGGGGATACTTTGTGGTGCACCCGTGATCCTAGTTCCCTGGTGTTTCTAGAACAAATCGTGCTGGATTGCAGCATGGCTTACTCCTTGCTCCCACACCTCTTTGTTCTTTTGAGACAGACCAGGATACATGAGGGGAATGTCGTACAGTTGGTCTCTCCCTGGCATTGCATTCGGTGTGCCTGGGTGTGTGCGAGCCAAGAATTAGGCCATATTTCTTCAGAAAAATGGTGAAGGAGTGAGATGTTCCCATTTTTATGGGACGTGGGAAAATCATAGAATCATAGAATGGTAAGGTTGGAAGGGGCCTCAAGGATCATCTGGTTCCAACTCCCTGCCATAGGCAGGGACACCTCCCACTAGCACAGGTCACTCAAGGCCTCCTCCAACCTGGCCTTGAACACCTCCAGGGAGGGAGCAGCCACAACCTCCCTGGGCAACCTGTGCCAGTGCCTCAACACCCTCCTGCAAAGAACTTCCTCCTAACATCCAGTCTAAGTCTTCCCTCTGCCAGTTCAAACCCATTGCCCCTTGTCTTGGCATTGCAAGACCTTGTCAATAGTCCCTCCCCAGCCTTCCTGTAGGTCCCCTTCAGATACTGGAAGACTACTCTAAGGTCTCTTGGAAACCTTCTCTTCTCCAGGCTGAATTTGTAAAGTTAATTTGAAAACAGGAGTTGCTGGATCTCTTTTTAATTTAAACATGGAGGGAAAAAAAAAAGAAAAGATAGTTGTAAATAATTTGAAGAAACCAATTTCTCTTTCTAAGGCAGAGGTGGTTCAGTTCCTTGGTATTAGAAATGTGTACTACTATTCTTCAGTTCTCCTGGTGCATATACCAGCTGTTAAGGAAATTGCATAGTATCCGATGTCTAAGTGATGGAGCAGGTGGTTTTAAGGAAAAGACGAAATGTTTACCTTACATCAGAGAAAAAAGGCTTTTAAAGGATGAAATTCCAATGTTTTTATCTAGCAGTTCACATTAAAAATATTTATGACTTGCCTTTATTTACAGGGGTTTAAAAATTCTCTTACAGTGCCCTGTTCAAGTGGAGACAGGTTTTTATGGAGGTCATCAAGAAAAGGGATCTTGGAAAAATAGAAGAGCAGACTATCAGCATCTAGACTGTTTACCTTACCCAGTGTCAGCTGGAGCACGACCTAAAACTGATGTAAGTAGCCACAGCACATTTACAACATTTTCCGAGTCTCGGGTTCAGTAACCTCAAAATTTTCTATTTATCATCAAAATTGTCTTTGCACTTTTTTGAATTTGTTCTGCAAATACTGTACTACATAGAGGAGTTTGGTTTCCAAAATAAGTACATGTAAAAGTTATGTCAGTTTTGAGTTAATGAGACTCCAGAACTGTGGGATTCATCTAGTGTGATTTTAGACAACATTAATGAAGACTCCTGCGTATGAATTAGACACTTGGATTACCTTCATAGTCAATGGAAGGAAACAGGCCCTTCTACAGAGTAATTCATCTCATCTGGAGGTAACATGTGATAGATTCCAGGCATCAGATCCACTTCTGTCTTTTTCATCATTGTTCGTTTTACAATTAGTCTCTTAGAATTTTTAGTTTGGGTATTGATTATGTTCAGTTTAGGGTGGATTTCACCTTGTATTTTCGGTAAACAAGTGTCATGCTCTGGAGGTTTAGTTAAGCCCTATTTCTAACCATTAATAGTTGTGTTTATTTTGGGATTTTTCACAAAATGATGCTGTAGTCTGCAGTCCAAGTCTGTTAATATCTATGAGAGGGTTTTCTCAAAAGGCTTTGATTCACTTTCTCAATAGCTAAGTATAAGCTATTTTAGGATCATTGTCTTGATTCCAAAATGCAGATGGGTTTTGCATCTAAGTTTTAAATTACTCATGCGCCAGCAGCGTCCATGATCATCACACAACATAAAAATGCCTGCACTGGGTTGAATTAAAGATACTTGTAGTCCAGTGTTCTTTATTTGGCAGTAGCCAACATTAGATGTTCAGGAAAAGAAGTGTAAAAAGAGGGTAAGCAGACAGTAAACCATCTCAGTTTCCTTTGAGTTATTTATTGTGCAGACAGATTGAAGCCTGGCACTATATTGGAGTTGTTTCATAGCCCCCAAGGGTCTCTTTTGCCCCTATTTCTGTCTTCTGTATTCATTTGTTCTTTCGATATTCAACACATCTTGTAGCAATGACTTCCAAAGTTTAATTTTGGAGTATGTAAAATCCCACTTATTTCTTGTGGTAGACTTACTACTGGATTTTTAATTTGGCTGCATTTTTTATATTGTGAAAAACCAAATCTTAGGAATCTTGTAGGAACCAGTGAATACCTGAAACTGGGTTGTTTTGTTGTTTGTTTTTTTTCCCCGGTGTCTGACTGTATTTATTGGTATTCAGTTTTATCTGCCTGTTTCTCTTACTCTCGTTCAGCATCACAAAGTACTTTTGCAGCAATTGGCAGTCACTTTTTATTAACTTATGTAATCTAATATAATCAGAAAACTCAGTCCTTTCTTATTCCTCAATTTTCCAGATCATTTATGAGTGTATTGAACATGTATCCGTGAGACTGTCAGGTAATATCCAACCGTTGTAAAAGAAAACAACCGATTACTCCTAATCACTTTTTCTTTCACTTTTAGTTAGCAATGAAAAGACATTTTTATTTTTTGATGTCTTTTTTATTGTTCCTCCTTGACAGTGTAGTTTGGGTCTGATAGATAACTTTATCAGAAGCTTTTTAAAATGGAAGTACATTGTATTAGCCAAATGACCCATATCTGTGTAATCATTCAAAGAACCTGGTCTCCAAAAGCCATACTTATATTTCCCTGTTAGCCTGTATTGCTACCTCTGTGCTTATTCTGGTTTTAAACATAGTTTCTGATAATCTTCTGCCATGCATAGCAACCCTACTCACAACTCTTCCACAAATAGCTTCAGAGGCATTTTCAGATAGTGACATCGCCTGTGCCACCCTCGATTCCTCTGATATCAAAGCCAAGAGGCTATAGCAATAATTGCATGTTAAGTCAATAGCTCAGCGCTTCTCTTTCTGTGATTAAGTGCTTATTTTAACTTAGCTGTGTAATTTCAATTAAAGCAATATCTATTACATTCAAGGTATCTTAAAAACTGTCATACTATTCATCTACCAAGAGTGATAGGCATGCCACCATACACATTTTTTAATTAACTGAGCATACTGTTCACTGAAATGAAAATTTGAAGGTGAGCTCACGTGTCTACTGATTGAAAACGTTGTTGTCTTCTCAGTATCTTTCCTT
This sequence comes from Eubucco bourcierii, assembly GCA_013396675.1. Taxonomy (NCBI): domain Eukaryota; kingdom Metazoa; phylum Chordata; class Aves; order Piciformes; family Ramphastidae; genus Eubucco; species Eubucco bourcierii. The sequence goes on along the minus strand of VWZE01006346.1, from coordinate 664,138 downwards.
TTCTTAGAAAATAAGTTCTTTGATTTTGATTTCTGAAAAAAACCACAAACATTTATTCTGATTTGTCATTTGTTCTAGTTCTGGTTTGGATAGCTGGTAGAATTCAGTATAAAAATATTTGTGAGCTTTTACCTTAGCCAAATGTTAAGACATGCACAAGTATCATTGCTTAACTGCCTTCTCTATAATGCTGTGTAAATACTTTCAAAATGGTGTTGCAGTAACACTGTTTGGTTAGAAGTGTGCAGGAGAGAAGACAGAGAAAATAAGTCTGGAATGTTGTGGGTTGTTGGTTTTTTTTGTTGTTGTTTTGTTTTTTGTTTGTGTTTTGGGTTTTTTTTTCCTTTTCTGAACTTTACATTTCTCTTTTTGTTGAAGTTCTGGAACTATTAGTTCAATAAATAGCAGTTCTGTGTATCTTAATCATTAGAGTCCATGTATTGCATCAAACATTTCTGTATTACTGTAGTAGCAGCAGGGTAATTCAGCAAGTACTACTGTTGGTTAGGACACCATCTAGTCTAGCAACCTATGGGACACAGAATTTTTTTTAGAAAACAGGCTGATTTTTGATTTGCACATGCTTTAAATTAGGGATAAGTGTTGGAACTTGGTGTTGGCAAGTTTCCTTCATGAGAGTAGATAATTTTACTTCCAGGTGCTGCTTTTGGTGTGTGTGCAGTATTGCAGGCAAGTAAAAATAACACCATGTCTACCTCTAAGCGTTCAGTGAATGTGAGTCTTGCCATGTCTCTCCAATACTTGCATTTTCACTACATTCCTTAAGATACAGACTTTTCCATACTTTTCAAAAAGGCATGGCAAAGTTAATTTTATTACCATAGATGGAATGGATCTAAATGTCAAAAGGCTTAACTGCTACTGCATCACACCCATGTTACATCGTAGTATTGATTTTGCTAGAACAGAATCCCAGGCCAGCCATGGGCTGCAGGACATCAGTAGTTCTGAGTTAGTCAGGACTGCTGATTTCAGTTGGCTTACAGGTGTGTCCCATACCATGAACATCACACTCAGCGTAAAGAAGGAAGTTTTCTGAGCAGAAGGGAGTCTCCTGCGTGGAGTCTTCCTCACTCTCCTTCTCTCTCCTGCTGTTGAGGGCTACCTTATGGATATTGTGACTGCTGTGCTTTTGCTTGGTTGAATATAGCTTTATTTACTTTGACTATTTAATTAAACTTGTTTTAATTTCAGCCTGTGGGTCTTCTCTCTTCTTCCCTTCTCTACTGGGAAGGAGGTGTCAAGTCATAGAGCAATAGCTAGCCCCAAATACGGGCTAAACATGTATTGTCTGTGTAACTCCCATGATCATAGAATCACAGTATGATAGGGATTGGAAGTGGCCTCTGAAAATAATCCAGTCCAACTCCCCAGCCAGAGCAGGTTTGCATAGAAGGTTGCCTCACCGGGGCAGAATAGAAGGAGAGGAAAGCCTGTGTTGACCTGCTTGCTACACTCTTACTGGTCCATCCCAGAATACCACTGGCCTTTTTGGTCCCAAGGGTACGTTGTTTGGCTCACGATCATCCTGTGGAGCTGCTTAACTTAGGAGCAGATTCATATTTCGTAGAATGGTTTAGTTTAGAAGGGACCTTCAAAGATCATCTAGTTCCACCCCCCCTTCCATGGGCAGGGACATCTACTAGACCAGGCTGCTCAAGGCCTCATTCAGCCCGACCTTGAGCACCTCCAGGGTGGGGGCATACATGACCTCCCTAGGCAACCTGTTCCAGTGTCTCACTGCTCTCACTGTAAAGAATTTCTTTCTAATGTCTAGTCTAAATCTACCTGCTTCAAGCTTAAATCGGATGAATTAAACCCATTGTATTTTGATGAGCTAGTTTTCTTCTATCATTTTTTTTTTAATGAGTCAGGAGGTAAAAAAGAGCTTAGCTATCCACTCCCCAGAAGCTCATATATCCAGGCTTTCAGAGAGCCAAATGCTCAATGACTTTTTGAGATTAGCAAATATAGCAGAGAAGACCAATGTTAGAAATAACAGGGAAGCTGTACTTTGGGAATAATATGGAGGGAATTATGCAGGACACAATTCAACTCTTAATACAATGCAGTCATATTAGCCACATGCTTTTGTGGATATCAACTAAGCTGACAGCTTAAAAGGTGCAACAAAGGTTTCCTTGGCAAACTTGTGTCATAGTAGGTATTCTCTTTATTTGCCCTGAAAAGATGACTCACACTTGTTACAACATTTTGATGCAGTGAAAATCAGAGCAACGATGTGTCATAATGATGTCTCCTTCCTTTCCCCCAAAATGCTGCTTCACTGAAACATTACGCGTGAGGTAGTAAAGGAAATATGCACCTAGGGAAATCAGGTGCCCAAGAGACAAGCACCAGTTTCACCTGGCAAATGCTGGCCTTTGTGTCTGCATCACAGAGATTCCATTAATGGAGGGACAAAAACCCTTCTACAGCAAGGTCCATTTCATCCCGAAGTAGTCATTGAAATGCTGATCACCTGTTTGAAGTGCTGGTGTTGGTTGATAGAGTATTCAAAGAGGCTGGACTGACTGGCAGAGGTGCTTTAGAGCTAGGTGAGTGTAATCTCTCCTACACCATACAAGTTATGATGTGGCATCTGCTGAGCAGTGCCTGCCTCTCCATGCACTGATCAGAGGAAATTTTGAGACCTGGATGGTCTAATTTCCAAATTTAATACAAGTGGTGTGAAAACCTTATTGCTCTTGCAGATAACACAGTATCCTCAGCAGTACAAACTCTGTAAATTAGTTAGGGAAACAAAACTTCATGTATCGGTAACAAGATGAGCTTTATTCTTTTTCTACTTTTATGTTTTCATTTGGAATACAGTTGATGAACACAGCTTTGATTTTTCATGTTTGAGTTCCACAGAGAGCTTGAGTTCATTAAACTGAGGAAGCTAAAATAAATAATTTTGTACTTTTGGGACTTATTTTAACCTGGATTCTTCATCTGGTTCACTGCTTAGCTTCATGAATATGTAGTCTGGTACAGGAGAGGGTCAGAATGGCTGGAGATGAGACATGGTGAATTGCTTCTGTCAGCATCAAAGCCAACTTCTGGTAGCTTAAGCTGTGGAAGTATGGCTTATCTGTGCTAAGCCACTTGATTCAGAAAGCGGGAAGCAAAACAGTGCCTTGTAACCCACATGACTGGAAAGTGTTTGTAATTCTTTTAAGAAGATTTCCCCCCCACACACTCTTTCTGAGAAATGCTATTCAATGCTATAAACAGTGCCTCCAAATTTAGGTCAGAGGTACCAGAGATGTCTGCTATCTTCTGACATTGTTTAGAAATATGAAACTAATAATACCATCATCTATGGCTATAGTAGTCACTATCTCTCTGTAGGGAGTGCAATGCCTGCCTGACCCTCTGACATTTTTTGAGGCCTGAGAGATTCTGAAGTCAAAACAAGTGAAGGAAAATCAGAATCATTGTGTTTCTCATGCACCACTACTTCAATATTGCTGCCCTTGGACCAGTGAGGATCAGAAATTACTCCATTAGTGAGCGTGTGTGACAAGCCTTTTTTCAAATAGCTACCAACTTCCAATGCAGAATGAAGTTATAATGCGACATAACTGTTTGCATTTCTGCTCACTCCTCTCGTAGAATTTGAGGATCTTAAAGTATTTACAAGCCTTAGGCTGATCCTTCATTTCTCCATGAAATATGCAAGCAGAGTATTCATTTTAAATCTGAGGTTAGATGTTAAGTTTATACAAAGTGTCTCTGAAATAAGTTTCACACGCTGTAAAGCTGCTGAATGTGGTCATAAATTTATCAATTCATAGCACAATCTACAACAGCAGTTATGTCCGTTATCTAGGAGATGAAGGTTAGGCAGATGATGCTTTAGTCTGACCTTGAATCCCATTGACAAAGTTGACAGTAAAGCTCCATGCAGGCTCTTGCAGCCTCTGGGCAAAGATTTATTACCTCAGAGAGTTGTCTGTCTGTTCTGTTGTTGGAGCACTGTGACCCACAAAGTGAAAAAAGGTCACAGAATCACGGAATGGTAAGGGTTGGAAGGGACTTACAAGGATAACCTCTGCTAAAGCAAGTTCAGTTAGATCAGATTGCGTAGTAATGTGTCCAGGTGGGTTTTGAAAGTCTCCAGAGAAGGAATCACAGAATGTCAGGGGCTGGAAGAGACCTTGAAAGATCACCTAGTCCAACCCTCCTGCCAGAGCAGGATCATCTATATCAGACCACACAGGAACACATCCAGGCAATTTTTTAATATCTCCAGAGAGGGAGACACCACAACCCCCCTGGGCAGCCTGTTCCAGTGTTCTGTCACCCTCACAGGGGAAAAATTCCTCTTCATGTTTACATGAAACTTCCTATGCCTCAACTTCCACCCATTGCCCCTTGTCCTGTCATCAGGCATCACCAAGAAGAGCCTGACTCCATCCTTCTGGCACTCACCCTTTACATATTTTACATATCTATAAACATTGACATCTGCTCTTAAGGTACTGATAAGCATTAATAAGAGCACATCTTAGTCTTCTGCAGGCTAAAAAGCTCCAGGTCTCTCAGCCTCTCCTTCTAATAGAGATGCTCCAGTCCTCTAATCTTCTTTGCAACCCTGTGTTGTAAGCTCTCCAGTAATTTCCCTGGAAGTGAGTGTGGAAGGCTTTGTTCAGTGCTCCATTTTCTCAAAGAAAGAGTGTGTTTTATTAGAGTCATGATTGTTTGACTTTGTTGGAGATAAAGAGTCCTGTTTATTCTTCAGCTGCTTGTGTGAGAAGCATAGCTCAAGCAGATAAGAGATGCAGAAATCTTTATAGAAATCAGGTTCTCATTGACTTTCTACAGGTCATGCTGATTGGTTGCAGCATGGTCAAGAGTCTTCATATAGTCCTAGGCCTGTGTTCTTGCCTCCAGACCACTCTTCCTCATTGTGATGGAGGGTATTAATGATGTGAGATAGGATTTTCCAAAATTCATACTGTTTATTAATTTTGATATTCAGGACTCTTGCCACCCACCCAGTAAATTTTAATAATAATTGATTCTTTGCATGGTTATGAAAACATTATATATACGATAACAGAATATCTAGAACATTTTAGAAATAACTAGTAATAATATAACATTGTAGTGGAGGGGTAATTAATTACTGCAAGGTGATATTTTTACTAATATTAATATTGTTTATTAATATTAAATATTCAGAACTCATGTCACCCTGATCACCAATTTAATAATAATAGGTTCTTTGCATCAGTTATGGAAACTTTATATACAGGCAATAATAGGATCTAGAAATAACTAGTAAATGTATACATTAATTGAACTGGATTAAACTGGCAGAGAAGGCTTTGTGGTTAGTGTACCGCTTGTGGTCAGTACTCCGCTTGCTCACTAGATGGACACAAGGAGCTCCTTTCTGCTTATGGCAGAAGGCATTTAATTAAGTATTTGCTTACAAAAATATTATCTGGCAGTACCCAAAGCTCGTGGCAGGGTTGCTGTCAGTAGCTGTTAGAGGCTTTGGAGTTTCCCCAGGCTTCTGGGTGCTGGGGAAAGGTGGCAGACAAACTCTGACCTAGTCCTTGCTCTCTGGATGATCTGTGTTACCTCCAGGGCTTCTGTCTGGGCAGGAAGCTTCCAGGTGCAGGCAGGATGTCTTGTGATGTGCAGCCTCAGCACAGTGTCATGCTGGCTGTGCAGGCCAAATGTGTGGAGGCTTTTAGAGCCTGATCCTGGTCGCTGGAGTTCCACACAGCTCAGGATGCAATAAAGTAGTAGGACCATGGATACAATGCCAGATATAATAGTGGAGCACACATATAATGCACCTTGTAATGGCAGAGCGCACATTGCGCTCCCTGCTCATCTCTGTTTATATTGATGCAGCCAGAGACTAATGTGCCTTTGGACACAGAATAGCCAATCAGAATGGTAGTTAGCCAAGCTTGACCATATTAGGTGAAGCCATAGGCTTGCTTTACCCTTTTTAGAACAGAGCACAGGCCCTTGAACAAGGCAACCGTATGCACCTTGCTTACCGCAGGGTTCAAAACACGTCTGGGCAGGCCACAGTCCTCAGACTCAATGGCTCCAGATTCTTTTGTCTTACTTCCCACGATTGCTTCTCCCCAAAACAGAAGGAGGGGGAGCAGAAAAACATACCTGGGCAAACCAGGACATGTACAAGCCTGTTTTGGTCTGCTTAGGCCTACCATGACAAATGTTCAACTATTAGAACTAGAAAGAGGTTCTTGCAATAGATTATACCACTTGTCCACTAGATGGACTTGAGAAGCTGCTTTCTGCTTAAGACAGAAGGCTCTGATTCAATTACAGAATTTATGGAGTTTTGCTAAAGAAGCTTTTGAGTATTACTCACAAATACTAATCTCTGAATTCCTGTGATTAACTGCAGTTTCTAGACTGTACCCAAATACTTGCGGGCAGTTCTGTTGGGGTCTTGATAACTGCTGAGGCTTCTGATCCTTCCCAGACTCTTACAAGGGTACTGGGAGAATGGCAAATGATCTCTGACCTGATCCTGGTTCCTCTTGGCTCCAGACTTGGCATGGAGGCTTGCAGGTGTAGGCAGGATGACATGCTGGCTAAGCAAGCCTATCATGTGAAGACATTTAAGGCCTATTCCTGGTAAACCTGAGTCAGTTTCCAGGTAGACAAACCCAAAGCATCAGGGCTTGTTATTACGCAGCAGAGCTAGCTTATAGCTTAGCAGACATAATACTGCAGAGCATGGCATGATGCAGTGGCAGTGATGCAGAGCACTGCCAGAAACAAAGAGCACAATATGGCAATAGCATGTTGTGTTTACCTGCTTATCTCTTTTTTATTGATACAGCCCAAGTCTAATGGGTCTTTGGCCACAGGTCAACCAATCAGAATGGTAGTTTGCCAACTTAACCATATTAGGTAGAATCAGGGCTTGCTTTTACGTTTTTAGGGCAGAACACAAACAAGTGTATAAACACATGCACATGCGCCATAAACAAGTTAGAAGGGGGATGGAGGAGACTTGAAGGCACCAGGGCCTTTTTTCCTCCTTTACTGTGGTTGCTTCTCCCATCAGCAGATGGAGAGAGAGCAGAAAACATGTCTGGGCAAATCAGGACATGTTTAGGCCTAATTTGGCCTATTTTGGCCTTCCATGACACTCATAACGAGTGCTAACTCAAATTAGTCTTAAAAAAAGGCATTTCAAACTGTCCTTTAGTCATATGAATTGCTTTTCTATGTGGTCTTAATGTTGATATTAATGTTATCAGCAAATTAGCTCTTGGGTATAGGCACAGGGAGCCTGAACCATTATCTTTGCAGAATTTTCCCTCTTGCTTTCAATATTTAATAAGACCAGTATCCCACTGGAACAGCAGCATGGTGAAGTAGGCAAGTAAAGTGACCCACTCTACTTACAGATGTATTTCCAGATATACAGTGGACATTCTCACCTTTGAACAGGATGACTATGCTTCCATTCCTCAACTATGCCTGCACAAAGAAGAGATTAGCCCAGGAGCACTCTAGACTTGCAGGCATTTCTGAGACTGTCAAGTGCTCCTGAGAGGCAGAATCTTCCCCACTTTGAGATGAACCAGTTTCTTGAGAATCTAAGTAGCAGTTGTAGCAATGATTCCAAAGACTGACTGTCTCAGGGGTTCAGTTCTTATGGTGGCTGAAGGAGGCCCTGAATCAGATAAGGTAGGTGAGTAGTATATAGTTACTGTGTTTATCAGAACTAGCTAATAACAAACTGTTGCTTTATGTTTTACTTCTTTTTATATCTAAAATTACCATAAAGAAAGAAGTCACAGGACCAGTTGGCAGGCCTTTTTATTTTAGAAATGGCATCTTGAGCTGTGGATTGTTGTTAACAGTACTTAGATGTTTTAAACTGGAACTTGGCATTCCAGTGTTTATGTAGAGTAGTATGAAAAACTGTCATATTATTATGATTTTTTTTTTTTTGAGGAAAGACAGGATTATTACCTGCTAATTTTATTGCAGCTTCTCCTTGGAATTTTGTTTTTATGTTTACCTGATGAAATTAAAAAGGAAATGTTTGGAGTTAGTTTTCTTTTGTGTTTTAGAAGTTAATTTTCCTTTTATTTCATTTTTTAAAAATTTTATTTCATTTTGTGTTTTAGAAGTTCATTTTCTTCTGTGTTTTTGCTAGTACAAGAGCAGACCAGAGAAACAGAAATCATCCCAAACACACACAACCCAAGAAATCTTTCCAAGTGCACACATAGGGATGATTTTGTTTATTTTAGTTTACCGTATCCCTTAGACATTTTATTGAAATTACTCCAGTGAGGATATTCCAACACACTGAACCATAACTATACTGCATGCAGATAACTGAATAGCAAAGGGATTGTTTTATTTCTTGGCAGTAGTAATCCCAAAGTCCAAAAGGACAGAAAGGCACCCGTCTAATTGCCTGGTGAGACTGTTGAGATGTTATTGTCAGTTCAAAGGAAAAGAAATCTTTTAGATCATTCTGATTTGTTTAGGAACAAATCCTGGTGTGTTTCAGAACAAAGGAAAAGTATTTATCAAATAGTTTGTTTTGGAAATGTCACAACTTTCTTTAAACATTTAAGATAATTTTCTTAATTAACTCAGTTCCATTTCTGACAGAAATGTTGAAGTCATCTGAAGATGATGATCTTAATGTAGCTGTACTGCACTGAGTATCACCTTAAACTGTTACAATTAACTCATTTGATCTGTGAAAATACTTACTTTATTTAAATTCCACTGACTTTATCCTTTTTACATAGTATTTTGCATCAAATTAATTAATTTAATATTCATAAGGATTATTTTGAGGCAAGGGACCTGCTTTGTGTAATTAAAAAAAAAACACCTCATTGAACTATCTGTGTGAAAGGAAAGAACTTCCTTGTTCGTAAGGCAGCTTTGAGAAGTAATTTAACAATATCTAGCTATTCTCAGGTGGATGTGGACAAAATAATTTGCATGATTTTTTTTTTTCATCTGATACAGAATGAAATTTAAATTTATGACTTATTTTGGAGTAAAGTTCATTTGATGTAGTTAAAAAGATGTATGAAGTCCAAACTTATATTGGGAAGAGTGTGCAACTGGTCTTTTTTTATAGCTCAACATTACATAGGACTGGTAACATCTGTTTATGTTGTAAGAAAAGTTTTGAGCAAGCAAAGAGCTATGGGAGCAGTTGAGAAATAGAGGTGACACACCTCTGCAAGGGCAGCCAGCAGGTCCACTAGGGACAGCAATAGCAGCAGAGCAGCTGGTCTTGGTGGTGATTTCACCAAATCCTTGTGAGCAGAGACTGCAAAATACATTGAGTGAGCACTTTTCTGAGCCAGCCCAGGCGTTCTCTCTATTAATAACTGTCCCAAGCTCACTCAGGGAGATTCGCTGTCTAGATCTATCTGTGGTGACCAAATGAGCTGCAAATGGGCATGGATTAATTAGTACATACATCTAGCTGAGTTCATGTAGGTTTTTTTGTTTAGAAGCACAACAGACTTTGATTATTTTACTCTTTTTTTTAAAAAAAAGTCAGTAAAAAACTAATGCTCCTGCTGAATTGGAGAGGAATACAGAAAAGTTGTATTTTAAAGATGTGCAGAAGAAGATACAGCATACATGAATTCTTAACACCTAATACAAAATACATGGAAATTCCCCCAAAACCTTCCCCTCAACCAAGCTTAACCACCAAAACCCCAGTGCTCTTTTTCTCCCCTCCCTCCTATTGTCTTCCGTTAGGCCGAAGCAGGGCTGACTGTGCAGCTTGAAATTTGCTGCTGCTGTGACCTTCAAGGCCAGAGGCAGGTTTTATGCCCACATAACTGCCCAGATAAGAGTCCCTCCAGAGATCCAAAAGGAAGGGAGAAAAGAGAACAAATTGACTTTGCTGCTCACTTATAAAGTATTAGCAGGATTATGGGATTGAATAACAAAATTACAATATCTGGATGGACTTTGTCACTGTGGTCATCTTAAGGGAACCTGGGACCCCTCAAACCACCACACTTCTTTTGCAGAAACTATGATGCAAGGTACCAGCAACCTTCAGTGCTTATTTTTGTGTTGTATTTCTGATAACACTGCAGGAACACAATCGCATTTCGTAATGGCGTAGTCGTTACTAATCATAGACACTGAAACTGCTGACTTACATTTCAGCGTTAGAAAACAGCCTTGGAAGTGCTTTGCATTTCAAGGACACACTGAAATGTTCTGACTCTTTGTCAGTAAAAGTGGGATACAATCTGTCAAAATAAGAATCTCTGTAGATGCATAACAAGAGAGGTGATTTGGAACCATACCAGTAAATTATACCATGCGCATGCAAATATAGAGGGATAACTCTACTTCCATGTAGTTAACTTTATTGTCAATAAAGTGCAAAAGGGAAACCATTTATCTCTTTTGTTCTTCTGTTTTTTTGTTGGGTTTTTTTAATATATATCACCAGTTGGGCTCATGCTTTTAAGTGCAACACTGGATATTTAATTGGGTGACTACCATTTTCTACTATGTTTTGTAGCAGCCACAAAAAAGAACAGGTGATAAAGTACACCAGCTCCCATGGGTGAGCTCAGCAGGTATGTGCTAGACTGGTCCTTACCAAATTGTTGTATTTTTGTTTGTGGGATTTGTTGAGCACAGTTTTCTTCAGAGAAATGTGTACAGTCCTACCTTTTCACTCTACCTGTCAGCTTTTTACTTACCCCTTTTTTGGCCTCCTGCTACATTTGTTACAGCAGCATAAAAAATGTTGAGTGAATATGTTTTATGTGTATTGTTTCATCAGTCATTTCCCTTCCAGTGTAGCTATTGCTCATTTTCACCATCTTAGGCTCTGTTTTGGGACTTGTGTCATTCTTATTCAGGCAGGGTTTTCTCTGGTACTTTGCATGTTGATTGGACAGCATAGACGATTGAGTTGGAGCCTTTGACTTTTACAATAGTTGCTCACAGCAAGAGGAAAGTGGAGAGATTTGAATATTACCAGAGATGCATAGTTTAAAACGAGTCTTGTCTTGACTGCTGAAGTCCTTGTGTGGTGCTTTTGGAGCTTGGGTAGAGTCAGACCCCTAGTCCCACTTAAGCAGTGGTGCAAAGGTCTCTTATAATGCAAACCTCTAGGCTCTTTGTACTCTGCAGAGCTTGTAGTGTGCTCTTGCTGGTTTCCCACGCTAGGGAAGAAGGGGCTTCAATCTGTAACAGACCAAAGACAGAGGCCAGCACAATGCACAGGGAGAGCATTTTTTATGCAAATAAATACAGCAAATCATGCCTTCTGTCTCTTTAACAGAGATAATCCCTCTCAAGGTACAACTTTCTCTTGTGCTTCTGTTGCAAGGGGGTATCATTATGCAACTACTCCTCATCCTGGGGTGTAGGGTATCTCACAGTACTGAAATGGGGATATACAGCCCTTTGTGTTAGTAATGTGCACTAAAGCTGGTAGAGGTGGGAAAGCTGAGGATGTGTTTGGTTTTCTCTCAGGTGTACCAAATAATTTCCCAGCACTTTTCTTTAATGTTTCTGTAACTCCTTCTCATTTTGCCTCAAAGAAAAATTTTAAAAGTAGACATATTTGCACATTTTATATGTATATGTGTGTGTGTATGTGTGTATGTACACTATATATATATTCATGGTTTTGGTTAACTTTTTTTTTTTTAGTGGTATCTTTCTGTACACAGGTAGTTTGTTCTAGCAGCCAGTCCCCTGGGTGCTGCTGTCTCACTGAGCTGTGTTTAAATAGCTTCTACAGAAGCCTCTGCAGTGCCTCAGCTCTTTCAGAGAGGGATCAGTGCTACACAGGACCTACTCCCTTATCCAGAGTGGAGCCCATGTCTGTGTGGCATGGGAATCAGGGAGTATTGGGCAGTTGTATGTGCCCAAGTCTCCTGTTGATCCAGAGTCAGGAAGCACATTCAGAACCAGCTGAGGAACAGAGATTCTATGCCCTGTGCCTTCGATAAAGTGTGAGAGCTCAGCTCCTCAGCAGCCTTCATTCTTGCTCTCATGGAGCTCTGGACCAAAGAAACTCTTTTTAACAAAACACATAGCAAGGGTTGGAATGTAGGTTGGTATTTTCCAGTGTTTTTCTTCTCCCATTCATTTTTATAGAAACCATTTTACCTGTTCTGGGACACAGAAAGTTCAGATGTGGAAGCCTTGTTGTGATCATCACCTCATATACATGTGGGAAAACAGACAAAAGATTCAGAAAATAAGTTCTCTCTTGTCATTTCATGGTGTGTAGAGGGAAATACAACTTCAGTAAAATCAGTTACAGCAAGTTTTGATCTAGCTACCATTCAGTTGGCATTTTATTAAATTGCCAGAACTGAACACAGAGTGATAATGCAGTGATTCTGAGATGAATTGCTAATTGTTTGTTAGACAGGGCCTGCTGGTAATCCATGGTAGGAGAAAGATCACATAGTATTTGAAACAGCCAATTGTTATGATTAAGATCTTCTTTAAATGGGCATTACATGGTTTAAAGGTTGCAATGACTAATCAATTGATACAAAACCAAAGAGCTCAGAAGCCTCTGTGTTACGAAATGTGCCAACGCAAATTTTCAGGTGACCTTGAGAATGTCGTGGGTTAACCAGCACGCTGCAAATTTTAACTGAAGAGTTCCAAAAGTACATGCCTATCTTAAAACTTGAGCTCACCAATTGGACTCTGTGTCTGGGACTATGAATCTGGACTGAAACAGAGTTAGCCTCAGAGAGGAACTGAAGGAAGCTATGGTCTCAGGTCTCAGGATGATTGCCACTTCCTACCTATGTCACCCTGACAGAAGTTTGTCTAGCTTATTTTTTTTAAGACTTCCCCAATGACAGGCAACAAAGACTCTTCAGATGTAAGCCACTTACCATTAGGAAGTTTTACTGTGCTTGCTTGCTGTAAATCATAGAATCACCAATGCACTGGGTGGGAAGGAATCATAGAATCATAGAATGGTAAAGTTGGAAGGGACCTCAAGGATCATCTAGTTCCAACCCCCTACCATACGCAGGGACACCTCCCACCAGTACAGCTCACTCAAGGCCTCATCCAACCTGCCCTTGAACGCCTCCAGGGAGGGAACAGCCACAACCTCCCTGGCCAACCTGTGCCAGTGTCTCACCACCCTCACTGCAAACAACTTCCTCCTAACATCCAGTCTAAATCTTCCCTCTGCCAGTTTAAACCCATTGCCCCTTGTCCTGGCATTGCAAGACCTTGTCAATAGTCCCTCCCCAGCCTTTCTGTAGGCCCCCTTCAGATACTGGAAGGCTGCTCTAAGGTCTCCTTGAAACCTTCTCCTCTCCAGGCTGAAAAACCCCAACTATTGTAGCCTGACTTATAGCAGAGCTACTCCAGCCCTCTGGGGGTTATCAAGTCCAAACATCTTACATTCATCATCAATATGCAGAACAAGTTATGTATGTATTCTTTCCCTACTGCTTTCCTCAGGCCCAGCTGCCTCATCTAGCTTTTTTTCGTAAATCATGGTTTCCAGACCCCTCATTCCATCTTGTATCTTACCTGCACACAAAATGCTAGTTTGAGCATGTCCAGAGAGTTACAGATCTCAGAGCTTCATCTTCCAAAACCAAAAAATCAAAACAAAACAAAACACCAAAGACACCACCCCCTGCCAAAAAAAAAAAAAAAAGGAAAGGGGAAAAAACATTAGGCTTTTTGTGATGCATATTAACTGGTGAGCTGCACAGACACTTGAAATGGATAGTGGTATGTTATCCTCCATAAACCAGCTATCACCAGTACTAAGAAAAGAGAAAAAGGAAATAATTTAGAAGTCAAAGGAGAGTTGGACAGCGATGGTGATGACCCACATAGGAATAACTGAAAGGAATTTTGTATGCAGGTAGACTTTCAAGTTTGATGGTCCATATTGAAGAAATGTTCTGAGTGTACAGAAATCCAAGAACTGAGTAAATCATTAATATTTTCTGCTGAAAGGAGGCCACTTGTTTCTCAGTGAAGGCTCCGTGAGGTGCTGAAATGGAAGAAAAAAGTAAGTGCAAAGCCAGGCAGACAAAAAGTCAAAGTATTTCTCTTCTTTCTTAGTTGTCACTTTCATCTTCTCCATGGTAATGGCTGCAAAAGTTATAAGTTTTCTCTAGTGAAATTAACTCCTGTTGTCTGCACCTCTTCAGTTGTAGAATATCCTAAGAAATGTGTTGGAATGTGCATCAACTGAGCAAACTTGATCTATGCCTCTGCCTACTTATATAGAAGATCTCTGTGCAGATAAATATAAAATTCATCAAAACACAGTTACTGTCAGACAGTGGTTCCCAGGAGATCTGCAAACTGATTCAGATTTCCTGCTAGCCTTACACCAGTGTAAAAAAGGAATCCTATTCACTTTTAATTTCCTAGGCTGAATGTTTCTTTATTCCCTTCAGTAATTACAGCACAGCAGGGAACTTTGTCCATTGCAGGCATATGGTATGTGGGAGCGATCTGAGATACCCCATGACCGGAGGAGGATCAGAGGTGGTCAGTGGAACAGACAAGGGACAGGCAGGGAAGCCTGGCCTGTGACTCAGTAGGTGGCACTCTTCCCTCTGCATCAGCAGCCAGGTGAGGGAGCAGCTCATAGCTCAAAACGCTGCTTAGCCTGGCTCTGCTGATGAGCAGTACAGGATGCACTGTGAAATCCAAAGCCTTGACCTCTTTTCATTTCTTTCTTTCTATTTTTTCTTCTAGTGGAGTCGGCCTTGATTCATGTATAAAAATAGTTTACCAAAGGTTCTTGAAATTTCAACTCAGATAATCTGCCTAATAAGGTATCTATCTATAGCTTTGGCTTTGCAAATTATTCTTCACTCCTCTCTTAGGCAGTGCAATCCTAACTGTGCTTTGATGTCAGACATAACTGTCTTTTGAGACTAGTGGTGATTCTGGCCTGCACAGTTGGAGTATTAAGAGATGCAAATCCTCATATCCCATTTTCTGTGTTATAATGGGATTTAATTCCCAAGCCGCACCTGTACCACAACATCAAGGAATTCTTGCCTCCCTGCTTTGGGTACTGTTTTCTGAGGGCATGTGTAGAACTTCCCCAAGTACTTGCCTTTGAGTCCTTGTTTCACAACAGGGATTCAACCAAGGTTGGGACTATCTGATTCTGACAGTAACTTGAACAGTTGTTGGCTTTGTTTAATTCAGGAGCTTCCTCTTGTCATGATCTCTTTTGGGGTTTTGTATGGTGGGTAGCTCTCAGTCAGTTCACAGATGACACCAAGCTGGGGGCTGATGTTGCTGGGTTGGAGGGCAGAAGGGCTCTGCAGCAAGACCTCGACCGCCTGGACAGATGGACAGAGTCCAAGGGGATGGCATTCAACAAATCCAAGTGCCAGGTGCTGCACTTTGGCCACAACAACCCCATGCAGAGCTACAGGCTGGGGTGGGAGTGGCTGGAGAGCAGCCAAACAGAAAGGGATCTGGGGGTGCTGGTTGACACCTGCCTAAACATGAGCCAGCAGTGTGCCCAGGTGACCAAGAAGGCCAATGGCATCTTGGCCTGCATCAGGAATAGTGTGGCCAGCAGGAGCAGGGAGCTCATTCTCCCCCT